>OY987243.1:23331420-23596760 GCA_963920765.1 Ulota crispa | reverse complement strand
TAGCAAGAAGGAATGGAGACATGAGATTTGAGAGAGTCTCAAATTTCATGTTTCTATAATGCTATTCAAGTACAGCAAAGGCAGGTGGAAATGTTGAGAGACTTTTCTCAATCATTTCCTTCTCACTGATGGCCTGACCGCACAACTTCAATTGTGATATAATGCGAGATGACTCACTATTGAAAGAAATAAGTGTTGAAAAATCCAACACTTGTAAATGAGTCCAATCATGAAGGGCTCTAGGAATGAAGATAGTTTCTGGTGATAAAAATGAGACTTGAGCTTATTCCAAAGCTCATTAGGGTTCTTAACCTCTAGATACTAATACTGCAAAGATGGGGCAAGATAACGACAAAGCAAAAGTAATGCTTTGTAAGACAGTAATTAAATCAGTGGTACTCACATTAGAAGGTTGATCCAATGGTTTGCCAAACGCAATGCATTGGGATAATTGCTCCTCATATATATGCGCTTTTGCAAATTTTGCCCATAATAGGTAATTGGTCCCCATCAACCTCCAATTGTGCAAAGAGAAGAGGCTAAAGCCGTAGTGCCTTAATGTTAGGAGTAGCGGTTGGCACTACAACTGATGTGGGAGCAGTAGAAGGACGTGAAGTAGCCATGAGAGATGAAGAAAAATACTAACAAACTACCTCATTGAGCATCATTTTATAAATGATCTACTGCTGTCATGTCTATTTATTAAAAGAGATAGCCATGGATTTGTTATCATTGCGGTAAATGTTGATAACTTAAACAATGTAGCACTAGTAGAAAACTGTGTTGAAGTCAACATAGACTACATGATGTTTCCATGCTTCTAACTCAGAAATTTGCGTTAGAAGCACAAAAACATCATGTAGTTTATATTGACTTCAACACAATTTTCTACTAGTGTAGGCATCAAATTTGCATGTATTGTAGCTATAGCATTACTCATTTGTGAGTTTGAGATGAAACTACTCGGCAAAACTACCTTTTGCATTAGCTTGCAAGTTCTGCACTTGAAAGATGATAGCATCTTTCTTTCACAATATGCTTATATAAACCAAGTATTGAAAAGGTTTAATACAACATATGCCTACGTGCTATCTACGCCTATGTTGATTGGAGCAACAATGGTGAAGGTCCTTATTGCCCTTGCAAGGAGGAAGAAGAACCATTGGATGAACAATATACATACTTCGCTGAGGGTCAAAGCACTTTTATATTTGGCTACACCTACAAGGCCTGATATCACATTTGCAATCACTGTACTTGCAAGACATAGTACCCATCCAACACTTTGACATTGGAATGGTGTTAAACATCTTCTTTGTTATTTACAAAGAAATAAATATTTGGAATTACATCATTCTAAATCAATGGATCCTACATTGCTTGGGTATGCTGATGCTAGTTATATATCTGATCCCGCAAGAGCCAAGTCTCAAACAGATTATGTTTTCTTTTAAGACATGGAGTTGCTATATCTTGGAAATTGGTAAAGCAAACAATAACTGCAACATCATCTAGTCATGCAAAAATTATTGCTTTACATGAAACTTTTAGGGAATGCATTTGATTGAGATCCATTGATAAGTTTATTCAAACAAATTGTGGATTACCATATGATGATTCTCCAACTATTTTATATGAAGACAGTAGTGATTGTGTTCCGAAAATGCAAGCAGATTTTATTAAAGGTGATCAAACCAAACATATTGGGCCTACCCGCAAACTAAAACTTCTCATAACTTTCATCTCATTTATCAAAATTGAATGATTCAAAGCTCCCCACATCTATATAAGTCTAAAGAATCTATTTCAAATTTTTATTTGAAAAAAATGAAATTTTTAAAAAAGTTTTTGGCTGCCCAAGGAGCATCATTTTCTAGATTTTCATTTTTAACTTCTTCAATCAATGTTGGAATGAAGAAAAAATTACATTCTCACTTAGATTTTTGAATTCCTCACCTTCAATAAAAGTTTTAGAAAATCAAGCATAGTAATTTAACCATAGGTACATGCCCAAAATCCCATTTGTCCCCCAAACGGACAATGCTCCTTTCGGGGTTAATTGACCTTACTATCATGGGGGAGCTATGCCTAAACAATGTGGGCTGAAAAGTTGGGCATGTTGAATTCAAAGTTTTGAGAGCAAATTTCCAAGTTGACCTTGGATTCGGAAGATCTACAAATAACAAACAATTTTACACGGCAAACTTTGTTAATGAAATTTACAATTCTGGGCCAGCATGGAAGTTTGCATGGGTGGGCTCAAATGAAGAGCGTGGAGGAAATGGCGCCTTTGCTTGCATTGCTTTTATTTGCCATGTTGCTGCAGAACTTCCAGATTTGAGCAGCTCCCATGAACTCAAACTGCTTGATTTCTGCCAGTACAACTGCAGTACCGAGATGTTTATACATTAGATTCACATGGCCCTATAAAATCCAATCAGCTTGTGAAGTTGATAAATCGTTTAAGATGCTGCTCAGCAAAAAGAAAAGCCAAAAACACCAAAAAATTACCCCCTTTACATGCTATGGGATTATGAATCCATAGAGCTTGTAACTAGAAGAAAACCCACTTTATGTTCTACAGCACAATTGGAGACTCTGAGAAGGTTGAAAAGGGTATTCAAAAATGCAAATTGTGGCCTCTCTTTGCACTTGAGTGATGCCGGCCAAAATCTGCAATCACAACTTAACCCCTGAAGGACTGAGCCATTTTTTCAGTGAAAATCACTCAAAACTGCCACTTTTGGGGGTTAGTAAGAAGGTAATTTTTTTTGCAAATTTGGGAAATCTAATCATAGGATCTTGCCCTAGACTGGATTAGGTACTTGTGGAAAAAAAAATCAAGTCAATCCAAATAGACATGAGTGAGATATTTACATCTAAAGTGAAAAGAAAAGTTATTTTTCATGCTGCCTCAAAATTTCAAAAGCCTTTGACCATTCTTACATGAAAATAATTGTTCTATGCAACTTTGCGCTTTATTTTTCCCTTGTAGGAGATCAAGTTAGCTATGTGTGGGAGAATTTTCAAATCAATTGGAACTACACAACACATAGGAAAAATCAGTAAGTAAAAAGAAGTAGAGAATGAGTCAAATCACTAAATTGTTAAGAATTTAATTATAGAAATGAAAAATGAAAATCCCAATGGTGATAATGTTGTGATAAACAATCTACATACTTTGATTTTGTTTTTTTTTCAAAATAATAAAAAATGAGTAAAATAAAGGACTACAAAGTTTATTTTAGAGTAGATATTTCATAACTGCCCGCAAACAAAAACTCCTCATAACTTTCATGTCATTGATTGAAATTGAATGATTCAAAGCTTCTCACCTATAAAAATTTAAAAAAAAAAAAAAAAAAAAAAAAAAAAAAAAATCTAAAGAACCAATTTCAAATTTTAATTTTAAAAAATGAAAATTTTAAAGAAGTTTTTGGGCTGCCCAAGCGGGCAGTCCTCCCTTGCTTTTCAGATTATTATGAATAACTTCTTCAATAATTTTTGGAATGAGGAAAAATTGAATGCCCGCGTAGATTTTTGAATTACCCACCTTCAATAAAAGTTTCAGAAAATCACACAAAGTAGCTTATCCAAAGGTACATGCCCGGACTCCCACCTGTCCCCTAAGGGACAATAGTCCTTTAGGGGTTAATAGTTATTGGGGACATTTACAATCATTGTGGATCAATCACTTAAGATATGTGTTTTTTGTAGTGAATGTGGATTATTTTGGTAAATTGAAGTATTTCTTAAGAAATGAAGTTACAGATTTTGCATAGGCTCAACAGGGCTTGCTGAACAACTTCAATGGAGCATGGATTGAACTTTATAATGCAACAAATCCATAAAGAAAGGTTTGATTTTTCATTTTGGGAAAGAAGTGTTTGTTAGTTAAGACATCATACACCACCGATAACATCATTAATCACTCTTTTTATACTAGAATAACTCCAATTTGATCAAAATTAAAGCTCTATGCTTGCACTCAAGTGTTTGCAGCTCAACAAATATTGAGGTTTTTAAAATTTGTTCTTGTAAATTTCAGGGCGTGTCGAACCTTGCAATTCCTTCTCCGCAACTTGCAAGTTTGTTACCAAATTGGGAATAGAGTGATACTTCTTTTTAATTCCCTTGTTATGTTTTCAGTAGAGTAACCAGTTTGCCCAAGCTTTTCTTTGTCATTCATCATGGAAATAATTTTGTTTGTCACTATTACTTTAAAGGATTTTGTTTAAATTTAATACGGAAAAGAAAATAATTCATTGTAGTGGCATTGCTATTACACAAAACACTTGTATCATTGTCAATGGATGAGTGTTGTAGATTAACCCTCTAAGATTGACAACTGGTATTGTAAAATTTTTAATTCCAAGGCATTTAGATTGCAAAAATGCATTAACCACTCCAAATCAATAACACATGTGTAAAATACATCTCAAATCACTTTTGTATGCAAGTTGGATGAACACAATCGACTCAGTGTAATTAGTGCATTGAATGCGATGTTGGTGTTGTTGATTTTTTTTTCTTTTTTTCAAGACAAATGAAAGACCCTTCTTTGCAAAGGTAAAACACAACACTATAGCCAAAAACAGCCTTGAGGAGACGCATAAACTACAAGACAAAGGTCATACGCCTCAAAAGAACAACCCAAGCAACAGAAACCACCACCAAAGCATTCGCAACGCTTACACCATGGAAACTAAAGGGAACCATGTTGCTGAAACAGAGACCAGCTCACTAAAGCTAAGTGTACTTGGAAGAAAACCCAATGTGGTTTCAAAATCATTTGTTCATCATCTACATATTGAATGCTGACTCCTGTGTGAGTTTATACATAAAATTTTGGATGATCAGTAGTTATGCTCGGTGCTTGTGGAAGCCTCCACAATAACGTAGAATGATTTGTGTTCCGTAGTGGACTTTGGATGGATCACAAAGCAGGATTATGTCAATGACTTGCACCAGCAATTCCCTAGCAACCAGAATTAGCAACTTCTCAAAAAAAACAAAACCAAAAAAAACCAAAAAAAACCAAAAAAAACCAAAAAAAACCAAAAAAAACCAAAAAAAACCAAAAAAAACCAAAAAGACAGAGTAAAATTTCAGTGTGAAGCGATCCACAAATATAGCTAAACTTGTCAAATGTTGTACCGATTTATTTTATTGGGCAGAATTTTAAGGATTAATTGTAAAAATAAAACAAGAAAACAAGCATACAAGTGCTAGTCGAGGGCAAGAGGACACCACTAGTTAATACTAATTGGACAAAAATAACTCCATGGTAATCTTCATTCTATTTGGCTCAAATGGGATCAAATTCCGATAAAGCTTCTTCACCGCTTGGCGGGGAACCTCTCAATGTTATCTAAAAGTCTTACCAGTCCATGCACTACTACGGGCGTATTCCCTCAAACTACACTAATAATGGTATTTAGTGTTGGCAACACTAATTATGAACCCCAATACTAAATGTCAATAATCCCCTTAATGTTACCAACACTAAATATCAGCCACTCAACCTATACACTATTTGTCAACTATCGTAATTTTTGGGAGTAAATTTTTTTCACAAATTTACATTTAGTGTTAGAAATTGGTTCATTTTTATTACAACAAAAATTATAAATTAAATTCATGAGTTAACATCTAGACAACTATTTGGCACAAACTACAAACTTGAGCCAAATTGAGTTTGTCCATTAGATTAAAATCATTGCCACTATTCATTAATGAAAAATGTTAAAAATAATCTTGAGATTCCAAAAAAATCCAAAAATTCAAAAAATTGAAAACAAAAAATAAATAAATAAAATTGTTATAATTTCTTAAATAAAGTCAAACTTTTTTTCTTCAAAAAAAAGTTGATTTTTTTATTTAATTATGTTTTAATGTGATGTTCCCAACATCCCCAATGAAGTTCCCACGCAATGTTCCCAAAGTTCCCAATGGAGTTTGTAGAATACCTCATTTGTGTTAAAAACTTTAAATTTGACAAATAGGTGTTAAGTTCCTACTTTTGTGCGGTTTCAACGCTAATTGGAAGATAAAAGGTCACAAATAGAGATTTAAAAAGCTACAAGTTGGTCAAGAGACAAGAGATTTCATGAAAAGACAAGTAAAGACACCGAATGGGAGTTGAAGAGGTTACAAATAGGAAGAAGGAAGTCATTTTGAGGACCCAATGCATGAAGCGTGAGAGTCCAGCCAAGTGGTTGTTTTTTTTTGTTTTTGCAATTTGCTTGTTAATAGAGAATTATATTGTGAAAGATTTTGTGTGTTGTGTTCTATTTGATTGTGTTAAATTCAAGTTGACTTATGGAATTGTGTGTGAGAATTGCTTGAGATTGAAGTTGTAATGCAAATTGGAGTTGATTGAAGTGGTCTCAATTGTGTGAAGAAATCCGGATCCAAATTGGAGAGTACTTGATTAAAGAAGCATTCCTTCTACTTGTTGTTGTGTTCTTGTGCATGTAATGCAGGTTGCATGTATGACGGTTATTCCAAGTCGAGTGAAATTCAACTTGAAGGAATATGTGAGATTGTTTCTGTGTTTCAATCAAGCTTTGTTCAATGGAGTGAAGCTCGTGTGAGTTGTTTTTGATTCCAAGTTGAAAAGTTTGAACCAGATTCTTCCCGAGTGAGGAAATTTAATGTTAAACTGCCGGGAGGATTCTGAATGTTGAGGAATTAACTATTGTTTGAGCATTGTATCCATGTGCAGGTATGGTTGAATTCTATCTGGTTATGGTTGAATTCTATCTGGTTGAGAATGCTGACTGAGAAGGAGTTTGAAGCATTGTTTGCCAATTCGGTCTACTACTTGGGTGTCGTTGTAGTTAAGTCTAAAAATTCCGACTAGAAGAGCGTTTGAAGTTATACAAAATTCCTAGTTGGGTTGTGTGAGAAACTGGGGGTATGAAAGAGCTCTGAGAAGAAGAGAATAAGCTAGCCGAGTTGGAAAAAGACGTTGAAACTCTGAGAGCTATTTTATGAAAAAGAATTCCGAGTTGGAAAGCTGAGATCTCGAGTTGGAAGATGAGCCTGAGAGAAGATGAACCAGCCTTAGTTGGAAAGCGAGAGAAGAGAATAAGGAATATTCCAATTGGGAGAGTATTCCAAGTTGGAAGGACAAGTATTGAGAGGAAAAGAGAAAGTCGAATTAGAAATTAAGCAAGGTTATCTGAGAGCTACTAAACCAACTTGAGCAGTCAATATCGAGTGACCAAAAGGATTCAGCCAAGTTGAAAAGAGTGAGCTTGAGAGAGAAGAATAAGCAAGCCAATTTGGGATGTAAGAGAAAGAATAAAGAAATGTAATTCCGAGTTGACAGCAAGTATAAAAAGAGTAAAATTACCTACTTGGTAATTGATTGCCTAGAGGCTATGAGTTCAATATTCACAAATTGGAGTAAACAATGAAGCTGTGAAGCTGCCAAGCTTGAAGGATAAAGTTGTGAAGTCGATTGGAAAAGACAAAGATAAAAGAACAACTTGGAATTGGAGAAAGAAAGCTTCAAGACATTGGAGATTAAAGAAAAATTAAAGTAAGCAATTACATTAAAGTTCTTCTAACTCTACTTGGGGTAATTAATTAAGAGTGAAACATCTTAAAAGCAATTAGGAGCATGCCCAATAACCCGATTAAAGAGGAAACTTCTTACTTGGGTTTAAGTATAATTGAGAGAGTCTTGCAAACCTAAGTGAAATAATCTCCCAAAAATCATACCTAAACGAGGTTTACCATCAAAGTATATCAAATCTTACTTCACAAAGTTCCCAAAGTCCCTACATGATGTTCCCAAAGTTCCCAATGGAGTTCCCAAAGTCCCCATATGACGTTCCTGATATTCCCAAAGTTCCCATAGTTTGGAAGAGGCAACAAAGAGTGGTGTGCACAAAAAGAAGGCAACTCTAAATGCAAACTAGTTGAGATTTAGAGTGAGTGAAGTTAAAATGCAGGTAACACTATTAGTACCATAACACTAAATATCATTATCAGTGTAGTCCAAAACAATTTACCAACTCTTTTTCAATTTATTTGCTTCAATAGTTGCGAATATCACAATCTTGAGATGATTTAGCACATTAATCCCTAAAGGACCATTGTCCCTTTGGGGACAGGTTGGACTTCGGGCATGTACCTATGGCTAAACTACTTTGTATGATTTTTGAAACTTTTATTGAAGGTGGGGAATTTAAAGATCTACGTAAGCACCTAATTTTTTCTTCATTCCGACATTTGATGAAGAAGTTATGCATGAATTTATGAAATTTGGGGAGGATTGCCCATCCAGGCAGCCCAAAAAGTTCTTAAATTTTTTTTTTTAAAAATCAAAATTTGAAATTGTTTCTTTAGATTTTTATATAGGTGAAAAGCATTGAATCATTCAATTTCAATCAATGAGATGAAAGTTATGACGAGTTTTTGTTTGCAGGCGGTTTTGGAATCTCTACTCTAAAATAAACTTTGAAGTCCTTTACTTTACTCAATTTTCATTATTTTGGAAAAAATATTAAACTAGAGGAAGTAGATTGATAATCACAACATTATCACTCTTAGGATTAGCATTTTTTGTTTCCTTAATTAAACTTTTAACAATTTACTATTTTGTCTCATTTTCTACTTCTTTTTACTTATTGATTTTTTCCATGTGTTGTGTAGTTCCAATTGATTTGAAAATTCTCCCACATATAGCTAACTTGATCTCCTACATGTAAAAAATAAAGTGCAACTTTGGGTAGAGTAATTTTTTTTGTTATAAGAGTGGTCAAAGGTTTCCGAAATTTTTGGGCAGCATGGAAAAAATCTTTTTTTTTCACTTTAGATGTAAATATCTCACTCCTCTCCATTTGGAATGAGCTGGGTTTTTTCCCACAAGTACCTCTTCTAGTCTGGGGCAAGATCCTACGGTTGGATTTCCCAAAAACAAAACATAGAATTCCCTTTTTCAAAACCTCCTAAAAGTGGCAGTTTTTTGTGATTTTGGCAAAAAAAACGGCTTGGTCCTTTAGGGATTAAGGTAGGAGGCACATAAATCAATCATCTAAGTTTACCTAACTCATCAATGGCAGTAATAGATATTCAAAGAAATATGTTATGTGTTCCTAGACTGCGAATGAATCACATTTGGAATCACTATACAATGGTGCTTGGATAAGGTCAACACTTTGGGCTAGAAAAAAGTGTTGACCTCATCCAAGCATTGATCATAAACAAACACTCCATTTGCATTACTTTCCCTAATTCTGGTGGTTGCAACTTTGGAGGTGCTTTCCCACCCATGTTTTTGGTACACTAACAAGACGCCTTCTAACTAAAGAGTAAAAATGGGCACAAATGAATAGCAAACATTAACCATATGCAAGCACTTGACTTTAACCAAGTTCATAATCACTACAAGAAACTGTGTCTTAATTGACATGTCCAAATGGACCAAATGTGTTCAAAATGACAAAAAAATTGTCAAATTGGACAATTTCTGTAGATTTAGCCATGTTGATTTGGACATACTTTTGTCATTTTGGACAGTTTTCCTTGTAGTGAATGCACGCTTTGAGCAAAAAGAGAGTAGGAGTGTGATCTTATCTAATTGTTTATGTTACAAAGATTGACGTTAACCAAGCAGCACTGTAATGGAGTAATGTTTAGTGAGGCTTTTGAATTTCATTGGTTAATATTTGAGGTTTTTGGTTTCCATTTTTTTTTTTCACAAACTTGCACCTCGTACTACTTTTTTTTATACTATAATTATACATATTTTTATAAATATAACAAAATATTTTGCTATAATTTAAAAGTTCAACTAACTTTTTATATTTTTACGGGCTAACAATACACTAACAGCCGGTACTCTCCGCGCATTGGAATCAGTACGACCACACGGGCAGAAAGTGAAAAATTAGAGCCGAGTGCCCGGGAGGAAGTGTTGATTTCCTGCCCAGCACTGCATCATGCAAAACAGACATGTCCGGCGATGGAGAGACTGGCATCATCATATGATTGACAAAGGGTGTCGCTCTGACAAGAACCGTCCGTTCCACGTCATCAATCTGGACATCTGGTCGCTCCGTTGTTCTGGACTTGGGAGCAATAATCCATCTGGTCGCTTCACACTTCAAAAAATCAAGCAGCTACCGCTTCTTGCAAATCATGTATCATTTCATCATCTTCTTTCTCTTTTCATTTTACTTCCCTTCTTTGCTCTTTTTCTCTACATTTGCTCTTTTTCTCTACACTAAATAGTGCATTTAGGTTGACCCACACTAATTTCTTGACATTTTACACTATATAAGTATTTATTGATACTATAATAAATTTTGACCATAATGTTTACAATAAATCATTTTTAAATATCTTTGAAAGAATTTGGTAACAACACAACTGCAAGAAGACAAATTAGTCCCATCCACTTGGTAAATTATGTGAAATTTTAATATTGAAAGAATTGCATGCACCTTCAAGTGACCAAGTGATGAGTCATGAGGTAACTTTTCAAGGCAAGGCGACCAAATTGTTAAGGCAACCTATATGCTTTATTTAGAGTACTCTTATTAACCCCTAAAGGACCATTGTCCCTTTGAGGGACAAATGGGATTTTGGGCAGGTATTTATGGCCTCAATTTTTGTCCTAATTTTTTGAAACTTTTTTTGAAACTTTTTTTGAAGATAGAAAAACACATTAGCTTTTGGAAAATATAATTTTTATTCTAATTGATGCCAGGGAGCAAAAGTTATGCCCAAATAAGCACAAATTTGGGGACTAGGGGCAGCAAAAAAAATTCTTATAAAAACTTGAAAAAAAAAAAAAAAAAATTTCTCATATATTATATCTTTGTCTACTTCTGGAGCTTTGATTCATTCCATTTAGACTAGTTATGAGAAAGTTATGGACAATCTTGTTTTTTGGGCAATTCAAGCATCTTCTTGAAAAAATAACTTATAAACTTCATTTTTGTATGCAAGTTTAACATTTTTTTAGAAGAAATTGTTGGAGAGGGTGAAGTTTGCTTTCTAGAACAATCTCACCATTGAGATTATTGCGTTTCGACTCCATTGCAAGGTTATTAGCAATTTAAGTTTTTGTTCAATCTCATACCTTCTTCTACCTTATGTTTTTTTAAAGAATGAAAATTAAGTATTCTTTTTTGAAATTTTTTCCCAAGATTCCCAACTCAACTTCCCACCATGCAAAAATAGAATTCCAAACTTTGTGGTGCAAATATTTTAAGTTAAAAATGTTCAAAGTTAAAAAATCTAATCAAGCAAGGTGCAAAAAAAGTTGTTTTTTACTTTTTAAATGCAAATATCTTGCAATCTGTGCAGTCAAACTTCTTGAGTTTTGTATGACACATTCTTATAATAGTTTAACACAAGATCCTACAGTCAAATATGCAAAATACCTGATTTTCAAACTTTTTTACTCTTTGCCATAGAGGTGGCAATTTTGAGTGTCTTTTGACAAAATAAAGGCCATGGTCCTTTAGGGGTTAAACACAACTAACACTAAGGTAGGAGCACCCTATAAACATCAAACTAAGGATTTTGAACATGATGACTATTAATAAACAACTAGCAAATTACAGGATCCTATTAGGAATAGAAAAAAAATGAGTTTGCACTTTTGAATGTATTATTTGGATATTGTGAGAATGAGTTGTGAATTTTTAAAGAGCAAACTGCCATTGCACCCATAATCAACACTAAGGTTTCATGTCCACACATTGTACATCCTTGTAATTACATCTTTTCATTTCCACAAATTTTCCAAGATTTCAAAGGTGACAACTATGGGGACAGTGTTGCTTATGGGTGTTCCTACCTTACAAGGAAATGGTGTCCAAATTGACAAAAAATGACCAACTTGACGGTGTCCCTTGTAGTGTAGATTTCATGTGTTTGTAAACACTTGAAAATTGTATTGTAAATATGTTTTTTTAATATATGTTTTTAATTGTATTTGTGCTTTATAGTTTTATTTTGCATAATGAATGGAAAGAGAGGAGGATTTGAATGCATAAATGTTACATTTATAGTGCATATGTTGAAGGTTTGAGTAGGTTTTTATTTGAAAAGTGAATCAACACCAAACCAGTAAAGTCTTTTGTAGAGTGATTTGCTTGTGTTTTTAAATTGTTGTGTAGTTTTTGCTTTGTCATCTG
The DNA here is from genome assembly GCA_963920765.1 of Ulota crispa. Classification (NCBI taxonomy): domain Eukaryota; kingdom Viridiplantae; phylum Streptophyta; class Bryopsida; order Orthotrichales; family Orthotrichaceae; genus Ulota; species Ulota crispa. The sequence goes on along the minus strand of OY987243.1, from coordinate 23,584,596 downwards.
TTTAACATGTGTGTGAATTGGTGTAGTTAGCCGTTTGAAGCTAGAAATTGACTTTTGGACAATATTGCATTTGGATTCCTTTTGTGCTCTTATAATATTTAACAAAATCAAAAATAGGATTTGGACAAAGATTCTCTTGCACACAATTTTTTGCAATGTTTCATTCGATTCCCACTAGACAATGTCATGAATTTGCAAATACATCATTATTGACCAAAACTACAAAATGAATTGTGTTCAAGGGAAATGCATTCTTTAAAATCCAATACTTTGTACAATATCATGTTCAAAAACCTAAAGCTACAAACTCAAATAACTATGATTCTAAATTAATGAAAATACTAGAAGCACAAATTTTAAAGCATCATTTTGCTTGATTTTTCTTGTAGTCTTGTTGTACAAATAACATTGGTGATGTGGCTGTAGTGTCTTTACATGTAACTTTGAGTAGTCTAGAACTTGTAGCCATTTGTGAATTTTGCAAGATTCACCTAAATTTACATAAAAGCAACTTGTACCCTTAACCCTTAAAGGACTGTTGTCCCTTTGGGGGACAGGTGGGAGTTTGGGCATGTACCTTTGGATAAGCTACTTTGTGTGATTTTCTAAAAATTTTATTGAAGGTGGGGAATTCAAAGATCTACACGGGCATCTAATTTTTTCCTCATTCCAACAATTATTGAAGAAGTTAAGCAAGAATTTTTGAAAACTTGGGGAGGACTACTCACCTGGGCAGCCCAAAAACTTCTTTAAAAATTTCATTTTTTTCAAATAAAAATCTGAAATTGGTTCTTTAGACTTATATAGATGTGGGGAGCTTTGAATCATTCAATTTTGATAGATGAGATGAAAGTTATGAGGAGTTTTTGTTTGCGGGCAGTTATGAAATATCTACTCTAAAATAAACTTTGAAGTCCTTTATTTTACTCAATTTTCATTGTTTTGAAAAAAAAAATTAAACCAAAGGTAGTAGAATGTTTACCACAACATTTTGACCAGTAAGATTTGCAATTCTCATTTTAATAATTAATTCTTAACAACTTAGTGATTTGACTCATTCTCTACTTTTTTTTACTTATTGATTTTTCTCATGTGTTGTGTAGTTCCAATTGACTTGAAAATTCTCCCACACATAGCTAACTTGATCTCCTACAAGGGAAAAATAAAGCGCAAAGTTGCGTAGAACAATTATTTTCATGTAAGAATGGTCAAAGGCTTTTGAAATTTTGGGGCAGCATGAAAAATAACTTTTCTTTTCACTTTAGATGTAAATATCTCACTCATGTCTTTTGGATTGACCTGATTTTTTTTCCACAAATACCTAATCCAGTCTAGGGCAAGATCCTACAATTAAATTTCCCAAATTTTCAAAAAAAAAACCTTCTTACTAACCCCCAAAAGTGGCAGTTTTGAGTGATTTTCACTGAAAAAATGGCTCACTCCTTTAGGGTTTAATGCTTCTAACACATTGTTTATTTTGTATAGATTAACCACATGTTATATCCTCAATGAGACTAATATAAATCTCGGATTCAAATAAAATATGTGCTATGTATAATTTGACTTTAAAATTTATTATGCAAAGTGTTAATTTTGCAATATTATATATTTTTTTTGTTATTCAAAGAAACCAGTTCCTTATTTTTGTGTTGACTTTGGAATTTTCGTATAATTTGTATGATTCTCATGATATCTAAGGTAAATCACTACTTGGAACTTGATGGAATTGTATTTTTGTATCAATTTAAATTACTCACACCCTATAAATCATTTCGAATTTAAACAAAATTTAATTAACTATATTTCATTACTTGATAATGAGGCCTTAACCCTAAAGGACTGAGGGCCCTTTTAGGGGACAAATGGGATTTTGGGCATATACCTATGGTTAAACTACTTTACGTGATTTTTTGAAATTTTTATTGAAGGTGAGAGATTCAAAAATTTACGTGGGAACGTAATTTTTTCTTCATTTTAACTTCTTCAATAAATGTCAATATGAAGAAAAAAATTTGTTTCCATGTAGATTTCTGAATTCCTCACCTTCCATAAAATTTTCAGAGAATCACGCAAAGTAGTTTAACCATAGGTACATGCCCGAAATCCCATTTGTCCCCCAAAGGGACAATGGTCCTTCAAGGGTATAGATTTTTCAATTAAATTGATTACCTCCTCATCATACTCTTGATGTTCCAAATGATAGGTTATTGAAGTTTACCAATTAACGTGTGAACACATTTTGTTGGCTTTTTGCTTTCAGATATAATTTTTCATGTTATGTTTTTATGGGAAAAGTAGGAAAACTTGAGGTTGTTATCCATCAATATGAAATTTTCACCATCTAAAACATAGTGTTTATATTATAAATTTCATGCTATCTAGCTTGCAATAGTATGATGTACCTATTATTGGAGTTCACTAATGACAAATGCATGATTCTATCTTTGCTTTTTGTCCTGTTCAACGAAAAGATGACCCTCTATAGATACATAAATATGTGTAAATTTTCTGACAGATATGTATTTTAAATTAATTGATTTTGAATGAGAAGTTTGCTATTAGCAAAATTTGTAATTGTTGATTTTTCTACCAAAGCTTGTGTAGTGGCTAAAAAATTCATTTGCTCAATAATGTACGTCCAACTTAGGCCCGGTTTAGACTAGCAATCGGCCGAGACACGGAAATTGGCACCCCATCTAGTGTTTTGCCCGATAGAAACTTTTTCGTGTAATCGCGTGTCATCCAAGAGTGTGCCTTTGCCGGACAAGTTTGGTACCATCCTTGGAACTAGCCCCAAATCTTCACTCTTAACTGTTGATGTGGCTATATAGGGTGGTCTCCAGGATGGTAAAGATGGATGTAGAAGTACTGGACAAACCCACAATCTTAACCCAACAGCAAAGAAAAGCCAAATTTTCAGCCGGACTCTAATCTGAACCGGGCCTCAATCACAAAAAAACGTGATAAGGATTGCAGATACGTAATTGTGCATATTGGAAGAATATTAGAAGAGGACCAATTATGAAGGGTATAATTGCCTAAATCAAACTTTTAAACCTCTAAAGTATTACGTGTCAACATCTTTTCATTTTCATTACAAATCGCACATGTTTTTAAGACGTAATTTCTAAATCTTATTTGAAGTTGAGTTTTAAAAGAACTTCGTGAGACACAATTTTAACTCCATGTATATAATTTGTAATAAATAAATAAAAGGCTAATACTCAATTTCAAATGTCACGACTAAGAGTTAAATTTAGGTCAGTAGACAAAAAATTGTTCACTCCTTAAACCGACCTTCCTTTGATCATGTCCTAGTTGTCTATTTACAAACTCAGTACGATGAAGTCAAATTTCAATCACAACCGTAAATATTTTGGTGGGCTTGTTACAGAGCTAACTCAAACCTCTAAAATTTCTCAAATAAAATTCCTAAATGAAGAAACAACACTTCAACTTTTAATGTTATAAAGGCATCAAAATACCCCAGTCAAATTGAATGAAAGGAGGAAAATAAAAATTCTTCTAATCTTCTTGATTGCCCAAGTAGATAAACTTTTGAATGATGTAAAGAAGCGGCATAAAAATAGCCTGACCCATATGTTTTCATCAAATTTTCTCCAATATCTAACCAAATTCACGTATGAGATGGCTTCTTACATAAAAATAAAAAGCAAAAAAGTTTGGAATTTTAGGTTATGTTACTGATCTCTCACCTCCTAAGGGGATAAATTGTTTCTCCTTTTAAGTGTATTTTGAGATACTCTGAATTGTGAGGATTTAAGGGATTAAGGAGAGTACATCCTCATCAAAGAAAAATTCGTATCTGAAAAACATGGTCATCTTCATGTTGTGAAATCATCTTGCTTATCATCCAAGTCATAAAATCATCTTCATTGGTAGTTCACATTATGTTCCAAATCTTGAGTCTCGTTAAGTTCTAAATATACAATAGGTAGAGATGCTGAAAATCGGAACTTAAACCTACATGTTAAGTTCCAAGTCTCATTAAACTCTCAACAAATGATTAGTCAAGAGGTTGAAAATTAGAACTCATAGCCTCATCCACAATTCGTGTCCTTAAGTCACTTAAATATCTACAAATCAACACCTTTATGGAAGTTTTAGTGCCAACAAAAAGTGACAGAGTGTTCATCATACAAAAAAACCTTACTCAAGAGCCTAGTCCAAACAACAACAAAATGCATACAAACGGTATGCAAAAATTTCTGTAGTATTTCTTGTTGCCCCTAAACAAAGTTGAAAAGTCTAGATTTGACCTTGCGTTATGTTAAGGGCATGTGGGACATTGTGTGAACCAGTGTTTAGGGAAATTTTTACTGGGCTTGGTAAAATTCCTACGCTCATTTTGAACCAATTTATTTGTGCATGCATAAGAGATTGCCTATATATTTATACTATAATTAGGAAAATTTCAAAAAGTTAATTAATTGTTTCTTAATTGATTCAAATTTTAATCATATTTTTGGACATTTCATTTGACTAACTTTTTAATGTTTTTTGGTATCTCTTCGCTCATTGAAATGTATGGAGAGTGCCAAGGTTTAGTTCTCACCTAATCAAAAGAATATGAAGATTTTTGAGTGACATAGAAAACACTCAAATGACATACTCACCCAACAATGCGTAATTAGGAAATCAATTGGGTAGGAAAAAAGTCTAGGCAATTTGGCCAACCATTGCACCATTACTTAGGATATTTATTGTTTGTGATTATTTTTTTATAAATTTAATCCAAGAGAATGGAAACTTTGCTGGAAGAAGCAAATAAAGAAAATAAATTAAAATTGTAAATCAAGTTACAGATCAAGATGGCACAAAGTGGTAGCTGCCTCAGAGGACTTGGAGTTAAATTTCTCCTTCTTTGTGTTCTTGAGAATGATTTGCAGAAGTGATGATGTTGTGAGGTTGGAGCAAGAATTTAGACTCCATACTTAGAATTGCTTTGGATGGGTTAAATGAGGAGTTTGATCATATCATTGATGGTATCATACCTTTTTGGAAAAATAAAAGTATGCATCCATTTCTATATGCTAATCCTTTAAGTTAGTTGATTTTCTTAATTGGCCTCAATCCAAATGATTCTTCATATTTTTTTGGCTTGCCTAAATCTCAAAATAGTGAGTTGGCTTGAATTAGACTACATGTGTTATTTTGTTGTACTAACTAGCTTTTAGAAAATGCTTGGACCCTCAATTAGATCCACTCATTTTTCAAAAGCAACATCCTTTACCCCAAGAAGGTGGAATCTTGACCAAATTCAACTCTTGCCAAAGACATTCAATTAGGGAACCCCAAATTTTGCATAAACTCCTTTGAAAGCGTCACATAGGAGAAAAACAAATCCGACCATACACATGACATTTTGGAAATATGCCGTTGTCGTGATGTAAATCACAACATATGGTAAAAATAAGTAAATTAATTATATTATAGTTTGTGTGAGGTGTTGTACTCTTTTTCCTTCATCCGCAGTTTTGTCCTTGTTTAATAAGGTTTTCCCGGATAAGGTTTCAATGAGGCAACAACCATAGTATACTTTAGTAAAGAGATTCCAAGGACTAATAATAGAGAGTAACTTTTACCTTGGGGTTGTTTTTTATTTAAAATAACTCAATGACCAATGGTAAAGGAGGACCTTTTACTTTATATCTTCTCCCTTTAGTATATAGGTGAAAACCTACTTGAGAAAAGATGAGATGTTCTTCATAATATATATTACATACTCCATGTTTCTTCTTTCTTCTTCTATTCTTTGGTTTTTTTATCTTCTTGTAGCTTTAATTTGAAAGTGCTATATTTTATTTTATGGTATCTTTCCATTAGTTGATATGAGATAGGTTGCAGCCAAAATCCTAGCGACTTCCTGAGGCAAACTCTTCTCTACCCCTCACCGTGAAGAAATTCAAAATCTTGACAATTTGCCAAATGGTAAATAAAAATGATAAATCCATACCAAGAAAAATAACTAGCTTTAGAAATTGCCGAGGGTGCCAACTCTTGTTGACAAAACTAGGAAATGATCAACTTGAACCAATTTTCCCATAGAACTTCCTGGACTGTGGTGTGAGTTGCCGCTTAGTGATCCCGAATATGTTTCTCACTCCTCAAGTGACTAGAAACACTGCTAAAAAGCTAAAAATTTCAATATAGTAAAATTCACAAATGTTTTAGGTGCATAAGAGCACCTCCACTAGCTTAGATTTGCTCAAAGTTTTCCATCTGGTTTGGCAAGGTCTAAAGGCTCTCAATCTCCACCCATACTCTTTGAAAAGGTAGCCTTATATTCAGACACATCTCATAAATAAGCAATTGACCACTTATTTAGGGAAGTAGAGAATAAAGCTCACTAAACTTAAAGTGAATAATGCATGAATAGTGATTTGGAGAGTGGCTTGCTAGACTCACCAAATAAGAGAGTTTGAGAGGAGCTTGGCTACTTTTCATCCACTTTGAGCGAGGTGAAGATGCTCTAATTGTTTTTGATAGCAGTCCTTTTAAAGATCGCTGCTGCCGCCCCTTCAAACATAATCAATGTGGTGGAATCCTTGCACATTCATCCATGTAAGACTGCCATGCCCCCTCCTGCCCTTTGGCATCATTATGAGCAACAACAGTCTTTAGTCTTCACTCCCTCCCAAGACTTGACCAAAAGAAAGTCCTACAAAATTTGGTGCAAACAAATCTTTGGGTGTTTGTGTACAAGGCAAACGTAGGGTCTAGGGTCTAGGGTCTAGGGTTTCCCATTATGGCTAAGGGGATTTAAAAAGGGCATGAGACCCCATTAAGGTCCCCTTGCAAATCCTTTGCTAATAAATGCCTACATTCGCACAATGCAGCACCGCATGCCAGAACCTGCAAATTCTCCAAGAGATCCATGGTCTGATCAGAATCAGCTCTCCGCATATTTCCAGTCAAAGATGGAATTAAGTTGACTAGCAACACACTTGTTAATTAATTGTGGAAAAAGCCCTTGAGGGCAAAACCACTTATTGATTAATTGCCGTAGCAACTTAGTCATAGACACCCCAAAGCAGCTATTCACACAATTTCACACAATTTCACACATCCCAATGCCCCCAATGGCACAAGTAGCCCCACATGTGGGTATCATAAGAGGTGGTGCAAGTTTACGTTTCAAAAATTCAAAAATTTGTAGCATTGAATTTATGTGACGTAGATAAGATGCTTAAGTTGTGAACATTAACTACCAAGAGTGTAAGCATCCATATTGTGGAGAATGAATGATTTCAAGCTCTAAATGTGCAATGCTTTCCAACGAGTTCTTAAGTTTTTTGAAACTTAGCTAAACAACAACCACTGATGAAGAATAGTAAATTGATAAAAGCCCACAAGATTGTATGATAGCAATCTCAAGTCAAGTATTTATAGATCCTATCAATGGAAAATAATAACGGAGCTGTGGGATTTGTTACTATTTGATGAAGTTGAAACAATGGCTAGCTAAGTTTCAAAGAACTTGAAAATTTGTTGGAGCGCAGTGTACAAGTGTTGGTAAAAAAGACAAAGTGCACCCAAATATGCTGACAAATTTGTTTTTGTCTATTTTTGAATTGTGCAACTTGTTTGACCCTTGCATGCTTTGTAATTTTTGTGCAACACTTTGAATCAATTCATGTAAAGATGGAAGAAGACAGCAAAAAAGAACAAAAAAGAAATTGCAAAGACAAAGATCTTATTCTTTTGGAAATTTTCTTAAACCATGATTCACATTCCCTAAAAAGCCGTAGATTTACATGCTACTCTACACCCCTTTGCATTCTTAAGAACATAGGTCCTAGATCAATTTTATATCCCTAGTTTGATTGAATTATAAAGGGACGCAACAAAATATCAAATTAGAAGGGAATGGTGCAATATATGAAAAAAAAAGAAGAAAAAAGTTACGATTTGGCTCTGAAATTGGGTATTTCTTTCTCTATCTAAACCCAACTCTTGGAACAAAGTCCTACTTTCTTGACGCCAAAACTTTCAAAAATCATGATGTTGTGTATGCAAATATTTTGAAGTGATCTTGAAGCTTTGAACATGGAGTGCAGCTACAAGTCCCAAGTCCCAAGTCCCAAATTTTCAAATCTATCAACCAATGTGATTACAATAATTTAGACTTTTGGACATTGTATGAAAAACAAATTAGAAGCACATACTCCTCCGGGAGGCCATTTGGGTCGTGGACATAAAGGTTTTTATGATGCAATTAATAATTTGCTCTTGATTTTTAATTAGGTATTGCTTTAGCTTCTTTAGGAGTTATTAGTTCTTCAGTAGCTCAACGCATGTGTTCTTTACCTCCATATGCATTTTTAGCACAAGACTTACCACTCAAGCTGCATTATACACTCATCACCAACATACTATGTTGGAAAATTAGAAACATTTTTGATTTTATTTTTATTTTTTTATTTTTATTTAAATTTAAAAAAATGATGTGGCACCAATGGTGCCACATCAACTTGCAAAATTTCTAATGTTAGGGGGTATGGGCCCAAGGTTCCATGCTCAGGAACTCAAGGCCTTATTGAGGGCCCAAATTTTTCCTAATGTTGCCGGATTTATAATGAGAGGTGCTTTTGCTTGAAGCTACTTTTTTATAAGAGATAAATCCATAACAAAACAAAGATAATGTATTGGCAAGAATTAAACCAAATATCATTTGAGCAATGAATATTCTCAATGTTTGAATGTTTGTTAGGATGTTTGGATTGTTGTAAGAGGGGATATAAATGCAAATGATCACACATTTTGGTAGTATGGGGATGTGCATTGACAGGATTCTTATTGGGAGAATGATGTCCTAGGAAATCATGAAATACAGTGCTTGTGTAATTGTATGGAATGTTTTACCGTACTTTGCATAATTGTATGGTCTAGTCGGTCTGTCCCTTTGCTGACAAATAATTCACTTTTGAGGTGTGTCCACATCATTTGGGTGTGGGTACAACCAACTACGTTGTGACAAGTGTAACTTGTCTCACAAAATAGAGGTGTTCGGACAAACTTACGGTGGAAACAATCTGTGAAGGAGAACATGCAACTAGTGTATTGCTAGCTGTTCAAAATGCCAAAAATCGGTTGAGCTTTGAGACTGCATGAAGAAAATTGGCCAAATTTAAAAAAATATGTGACTTTGTGAAAATTTGGTTGAAAATGGGAAATGACAAATCTTACTTGATGAAGCTCAAGAAATCTTCCCAAACACAAGGTGGAATTGCAACAACAAGTGAGAGATTTGAAAACACAATAGAAAGTCAATTGAATGTAGTGACCAAATAAGTAATTGAAATTTGAATCTACTTGATAAAAGATGCGGCTATATTTTCAAAGAATGTCTATCTATAGTATAAATGTAGACAACATCCGGTGAATGCACTTGAAAAAGCAGGTGAAAATGAGAAATGTCAAAAGAATTTGCTAATGAAGCTCAAAATCTCCCTAGACAAAGAATTACGGTTTATGATACCCATGGTCAACTTCTAAGGATTTTGAAAATATGTTTGGGTTTATAGAAAGTTTGAACAAAGCTTTTTAATTCCAGGGTCGGAGATTTTCATGTAGATGCGTACATGAATCACTTTGAATGCAAGTTCAATTTCATAAAATTGGGTGAGTTATTAAAAAGTTTTTCCTCTTTAAGACTTTATATTTCAATGCTTTTATATTAGGCAAAAAATAACAACAATGATAATAAATTGAAATATTTATAGAAATTTTTTATAGTGAATTTTCAATTTGAATTTTAGAACATACAATCGTCCTGCACATGTTGTTAAACACATACATTTTAGTATAACAATTTGAAAGATGAGTTATGCCATAGACGATACACTTTGCAAAGCATCTAAAAATGTCTAAGATTCAAGCTTAGATATTTCACAATTAAAAGAATTATTCATTCCAATACAAAGAAGTAGTTTAAATTTTGCTTAAAAAATACGTTAAACTTTTACGTAAGAAATCCAAGACAATTATGAAACGTACAAAAGATTCACTAAATCATTCCACAACCAGTAGGTGCAATTACCTCCAAAGTAATGCTTGAAAAACTAGCTTGGAGGTACACACTTATCTAGTATTTTTTAGAAAATAAATCGTACAATTTGGCTATGCAATGACCTATTCAAATACATATAAAAGCACAAAAGGAGCTCTTAGATATTTAGGAGTGAAAGGGTGTTTTACTTATTTTCAAATAGCAAAGGGGCATTAAGAAAACAGAATGTATTTAATGAGTTTGAAGAAAAATAAATGTTGACTCTAGGCAATTCAAACAAGTAGTTAAAATTCATCTATTTGCCTCAAGTATACTTTGTTGAATTTTTTTATTGTGTATTAACTTACAACAACTTTCTATTTTAGACAGTTTATATATGTTGTTTGCCTTTTATGATTGTAGTAATGTTGTAAGGTATACAATTTGCATCTCTTACTCACCAAACCAGATTTTTTTTTGAATGAGATAAATTTGAACCAATGTTTAGTTCTTAAAAAAACCCTTATAGTAATTCAAATACTATTCTTTTTGTAAAAAGATTCAAACAAGTGAGAATGAAGCTAGCAACAACATAGATAGGTCTATATACTCAAATTTTGTTTTTTTTCTTTCATTTTAGTTCAATTAAATTTGTTTAAAACATAAAAGTGTCACATTTATATTACTAAGTGGGAGGAATTCCCTTTGTGCACCCTATTCCAGAACCTTCTAGAACATTTTGTTGTAAGTTGAAGCAAAAAAAGAAGTGCAAGATATAGAACACCACGTGCCTTGCTACCATGTCCTTTTTCAAAATATTCTAAAATTTTCTAGTGGAAGTTGAAACAATAAACCATGCCCCAAATATAAAACACCAAACACCTTCCAACCATGTGCTAGAAAATCAACAAAATGCCAAGCGTCGTATAGTAAAGTATTAAAGAGTAGCATTGTGATGAAAACAATTGGTATTTTTGGTCACACCAAAATGACAATTCATGAGAATTAGATTCTAAATCAATTGTAAAATGAGTTTTTTGTTGAATACATCAAACCAAATTCTACACCAATTAAAATGAGATATTAAATTTTTATAAAATTTAATATTGCATTAGGCATACATGTCCAACCCATGCAAAGCGTGTACCTGTATACTAGTGTAAAATATGGAAGAGGCCACATAATAGAAACACATACTATAAGGGTTGTCCTTTTTCTTATGACTTTATATTAAGACATTAATATAAAGGAACAATACGACGATACTGATAAGTGGATGATTTGAAATGATGCCACTTAAAATCATGATGCACTACAGATTAATTAATTTATTGAATAAATACTCAGTGTCCATCAAAAGTACAAGGATACTCGTTTAGAAATTGACACGTAGTACAAAAAACCAACCATTTGAATGAAGACATCTTCTATAAAAAAAATTGAATTTGGTTAGTAAATGAATATTTTTAGTATAGTATTAAAGGAACAAATTTTTGTATTTACATATTACTTGCAAGACAAATCATTGCATTTGAATTTTTTAAGTTAACCCGTAAATGTCTAAGCGTGCGGTTGTGATCAATGACAATATGAGGTGATTTTCTTGTATTTGGAATAGATTTACACCTTTACTACATTTGAGATCAGCAAAGAAGTTTGAGAAAAAATCACAATGACTCTAGTGAGCTACTTGAGATCCCAAATTAAAATTTCTTATTGGTAGCAAATGCCAATTATACAACATTGTATATACTATGCCTTACGGTCATATAAGGGTTAAACTAAACATGTTGAATACTTTAGCAGATGCGTTTAAAAAAAAGTGTTATGATTTTTTTTAGCAATATGGCTAATCCTTTCAAAAATATATACTTTTGATAAAGTAGATTATACATATAAAATTATTAAAATGTTTTTTATGCCTAAAAAATAAGTTTTAAGTTTAATTGATATATATATATATATATATATATATATATATAATGGGAATTGATATATGTACCACCCCTTTTCAACTATTCTACCACACTTACTACATATGTCCAACATTTACAATATTAAATGTGGTGTGGGCCATAGATAAAACATCACTAATTTGAAAATATAGCTTAACGTAGAAGTTAGAATTTTAATTTGGATTTTTAATTCTTAATTCCGCTCATAATATCAATTAAAAAATCTAAATTATGCTAAGTTTAATTTAGGCTTTTTAAACTAATACTATGAGCGAGGTTTGGAGCTCAAAAAAGTTTATAATAACAATTTTTATATCAACGTGTGTTTTCAAATTAGTGATGTTTTGCTTGTGGTCCACTGTTACTTTAATATTATAAACATCAGCCATATAGTACGTGTGGTTAAATAGTTGAAAAGGGGTGGTACATGTATCAATTCTCATATACAATTTGCTGATTTATTTATTGTTGATTTCAATGGAACACCCAACCATGCAAATGTGATATGTGAATCATAGTTTATTTACTTTTTCTTCTAAACTGCATTTAATAGCTCATTCTCACATTTTTGGGAATTAAAACTGTCCTATGCTAGGAGGCTTGTGAATGTACCATCTACGGGAAAGTGCGCTTTTGTGGGAAAATCGTGTTAACTTGGCAATATGGAAATATTTTGGGTAGAAAGTCAAATAAGAGACTGTTTCGTGACTGCTTAAATTGAACTTTTTTGAGTTAGTATGAATCAACTACAAAATTTTAAGGGGAAATTACAAATAGGGGCATGAAAACATAAAATATTACAAGTAGGGGCGTAGTTTCAAAATAATTACATATAGGGGCACAATTTCAAAAAAGTGTAAATTTTTGTATTTTTTTTGGTTTTGGACATTGGTTGATTTAGACACATCACATTGAATGTTAGCTAATTTCTAAAAAACTTAAAAGACTCTCCAAATCAGCCCAAATAAAGATATTTTAGTAAAGTAGATGGCAATTTTTGGAAACTTTTAATTTTTTTTGGAAGTTAGTTAACATTCAATGTAATGTATCTAAATCAACCAATATCCAAAAACCAAAATTTTCTTACAAGAAGTCACATTTAAAAAAAAATTGTGCTCCTATTTGTAATTATTTTGAAACCGTGCCCCTATTTGTAATATTTTATGTTTTCATTCCCCTATTTGTAATATTTTATGTTTTCATTCCCCTATTTGTAATTTCCCCAAATTTTAAAGAAAAAGGTGCATAGGTAGCTATTATTGATCATAGGTGATAGCATTCAAGATGCAAATACGGCTTGTAAATGGAGCACATGAGTCCTAAAACCAACCACTACAAAGCCAAGAATGCTCTAACAAGGTTCTTAAAGCGTGCAAGCACCATTCCATATTTCAATGCTCAAATCATGATTGAGAACAAGTTTTCATTTATTTTAGTGACTTTTGACATGTACCTATATTTTGTTGAAAGACAAATCTAAACACAATTATGACCAATAAGCACACACAACATTGGCTCATGTCACTCTCTTAAGTTCCTAAAATTGTGCACACACAAGTACAATTTTTGAACATAAAAAATGTGACCCATTTAAAAACCTTTGTGCAATGTTTTAGTGACCCTACATGGTTGGTTCAAAATGCTTGGTCCAAATTAGAGTCTCCTACCTTCTACTCTTTTGAGGATTAAAATATGATACACTGAAACCTCTCTTATTGCATGGGAATGGTGGGGAGTGTGTTTTAGTAATATGCACACAAAGAGGTTCAAGTGTCATAAGTCCTCTATTTCAACATGCACATGTTGCACAATTGGTAGGTGGCTCATCTAAAAAAATCACTTGTAGTTGATTGCTTTGTATTAACAATAATTTGTAAAATGAGTCACCAATGGGATTATAGACATACTTTGCAGGTGGTCACACTTTAACAAAAATAACTCCATCCATGGTTATTGGACTACACTTTATGCACATAGGAAATATGCAATTTAAGAAGTACAATTAATTATGCAAATAGGAAATTTACATTATGAGAGGTTTCATTGTAGAGTGGCCTACCAAAAAGATTGTCACGTCTATTTTTTTCATTGCCCTCTTTGTGCAAAGTAAATTACCTTTTACAATATAAAACACATACATCAAACCACAACTAAAGCAATGACACTTCTTACTAAGTAGCTTGATTGAATAAAGAATCAATGTGTTGATTGTTTTTGTCACCAAAGATGACCTTGAAAAGGCTGTATAAAACTGAAAACGCGACAATCTTTTTGGTAGGCCATTGTACATGCTTTCACTATGAAGAAAGTTGTTTGAACTGTATGCCTAAAAAAAATGTAAGTATACTTTATTTTTAAAACTCAACCACCTCCTTTTAATACTTTAGATATGTGGGAAAATCTTGAATATGTAAAAAAAAAACTAAAAGGAATAGTTGAGATTTATTTGATCAAGCATCCTTTGAAGTTTACATTCCTTTTTCATTGCTTATAAACATGGGTGAGTACAATGATATATCCAATTGTACAAATATGATCCATGGATCATAGCCGGTTCTTTTTCAAAAGATATCATTTCATTTCTCTTCTAGATTGCACTTTACAGCCCATTTCCAAGTTTTTAGGAATCTAAAACATCCCTAAACAGTAAACCCTCACGTTTGTTCTTTATATTTTGTTAGTTTGAATGATGATAACTACTTTCAACCAACTGAACCTTTCCTTAACAATAAGCTTTTTTAAAACTTAAAAATTTTAATTTTTGACTTTTTGTCACGTACCTGATACGAATTCTTCCTAAACAAAAAACCATGTGTACTCATATTCATGTTCTTTAAAAATTAGTAAATTCAAAGAAAGAAAAGTGATTTGAATGCAAAAATATCCAACAACGATACATGCTCATGGGACAATGATAGGAGGGGGGGATTGTATGATTCAAGTGTTTTGATTTATGAAGGCAGAAAGGGTCTTGGCAAAGCTTACACCCATGTAAGTTTGTGAGTTGGTTGGGGTGCATGGCAGGCTCTACCAAATGGGTTTGCCAGGATTTTAGATTTCTCATTGATGAGAGCATGTTGACAAAAGGGATTTTCTTGTTGGACTTAGATACAGTATCATTGCCTGTAGACTCAGTCCATGAGTCCATCCCTTTGGTATCTTCCTGACCTGGATTTAAATGTATACATATATACACCACAGACGTTGCAAATTATAAAAAATAAAAAATAAAAAATAACTCACAATCAAAACGAAAAAAGAAATTTTAGAAGTTCGGTTTTTGAGGAAATGGAGTCTATGCTTTGCTTGAGTATTGCATTATACCTTCGTCTTTGACAACAATTTTGGAGAAGAAAAAAGTTGGATATCTATAACTTTTCCCCAAACCGAAAATTTAGACTATGTTTTTTCATAGAATAGTCAGTTTTTTTACAAATGGTTCGTACATGATTCAACGGCTATGGTTTGTACCAACTCTTCTGTTCTACTACAAGGGCATTTGCAGCAAGTCAATTGATATAACACAAAATAGAATCGATAATTGGCTTGTAGTGTCACCGCACGAGAAAAAACAACGGTTGTGTATGTATGTCATATTTACCTAAATTTTGAACCGTCCGGAATCTAAAAACGACAAAAAAAAAAAAAAAAAAAAAAAAAAAAAAAAAAAAAACTGTTGAGAGATGTTTTGATATTTTGCCTAAACATAAGGAGACCTACTAATGTTTTACATAATCTCGAATGAAAATGAAATTTTGCAAATTTTGAAAATTACACAAATAGTTCAGTTTTTGATAAATATGGCAATCATAGTAAAAAGAGAGAAATATGAACTATGGGGACAAAAATTACAGTATTCTTTTCAAGTGTAAATATATGGGTGTTTTAAACACACTCTACAAGTTGCTGGAGCTGAGAGGATATTATTCAGCAATGGGAACGTAATGTTGTTCAAGTATGGTAACAAATACCTCCTTATGAGATCTCTCAAAGTATTTTTTTGAATAAAACCAACAAATTGCGTACTTCCCACCCCTTCAAAAGTAGTATATTATTTATGAGGACAATTGAAACACCTCATCACCATTTTGTAAGATTGCAAACCCTCCACACTCTAAACAGGAAGACACCATGTCTGTCATCAATTCTACTTGCAATAATCATGTCCCACAAGTCATTTGGGACATAATGCGAAACTATATACTCCCAATTCCTATCTCTTGATTTAGATTTTACTAGGACTTGACATATTTTAGTATGAAACTTAGGCCCCTTTCACACCCGGCACTATGGAGAATGCAGTATTAGACACTAGTATTAGTGGACTCAAAAAACTTAGTATGTATTCATACGATTTTGATTTTGAAACAAAATCACATTGCAATAATTAAAATATTTTGAGAGATTTTTTGTTTTAGGTTCACACTAGAATTTTACATAAAGCAACATTAATGTTAATAACTAACTTAATTGTGTGACTCCTCCCCACCTCCATAACACTCCCTCAACAATCTTAAAATTTATGTTTTTGTAAGTTGTTACAAAACCGTAACACTGCTACTAACATCCAACAATTGTGAGTGTTAAAAGATGCCACCGTGGACTCTATATCATTTTTGGTGCTTTATAGCACTCCAAGTGTGAATGCTAAGACTCGTAGCACCTTTTTGACTCCCTGGTTTGCTCCATAACATTGGGTGTGAAAGGGCCCTTAGTGTATTAGAATATCTGCATAGCATTTTGTTTACACAAGACCAGCCTCCATCTATTTGGAAAGTCCCTTATTTTCTAGTATGCGGACCTTGGGGGTGGAAAACATCAGCCTTTTTACAAACAAGAATAACAATAAAAAAGTATCCCATGCTTTTTTTTGGTCACTATTATTTCCTTCCATTCTCATAGGCTAATTTTAGGGTTCCTAAATCCAAAAATGAATTCCAAATTTGAAATACTGATAAATTACTAAACTCTTGCATTTTCTAAACAATGAAATTTAGAGTTTTTTCACCTCAAAGCCACGCGTGGAGAAAAAAAGATTGGTATGAAGAAAAAGGCCGGTCGTACACCTCCTAAATGCTTAACCCTTTAAAGTTTGATCGACCATTTTTTGGTCAATTTAGACATATTATCATTGGTAGTCAAAGTTTGACAATGAATTTGGTTATGGATGAAAGGAGATAAGTGTGAGGAATTTGGAAATGAATGTAATGGCACAAATTCCATGAAGATCTTTGTTAACATGTGGTGTAGGGGTTGAAAAACTGCTTGCATGCAAGTTAAAAATATGCAAGTCATTGGAGAAATACATCCCTAAATGCAAAAGAGAATGACATTTATATTGATAGACACAAGTTTGGGGATTGTCAGATTGGAGTTTCATATGGTTCTTGATGGTAAGAAATGAGAAACTTGGCCCTATAAGAACGGAAAAGAATCACCTTAGCAAGCAATACGATGGCAAAGGTAGCTTGTTGTATGCATGCTCACTTCACCATATACAAACTGAGAGATCTATTATAATTTGCAACAAAGGAACCCTCAATTGCCACCAAGATTATTGTGAAGGTTCCAAGCATCAAATCCCATTCTAATGGTACGGTCATATCTTCACCACAAATCACAATTAGGTATTTCTCAAATGTATTGAGTTTAGAACAAAAACCCTCTTGCCCGCCCTCCAAATCAACCACAGACCTCAAAGGGTTAACTCTAGATCAATTCTAATGTGATTCTAATGCACAAGGCATGAAACTACAAATCTGCAGTTTCAGCCTCCCTTAACCCCTAAAGGATCAAGTCCCCTTTTTTAGCAACATAGAGATTTTGAGCATGTACATGTGATTGAATATCTTCATATTTAAGGCTAAAGTTTTAATAGAATGTGGAAATGCGGTTCAATTTTCATATGCACTAAATTTCATGACATTTGAAAGTATGGATAAGAAGATATGGTCTAATATGTTGTTTTTTTCACTTGGCAAGCAGCTCGGGCAGATTTTTAAAAATCACTTTTTTCAAAAATAAAAATTCTAAATTGGTTACTGAGATTAATGTGAATGTAGAAAGCTTTAAATTATCCTAATTTGATCAATGAGATGAAATTTTTGAGGAGTTTTTGTTTGCAGGTAGTTATGGATTTTGTACTATAAAATAAACTTTGAAGACCTTTATTTTACTCCAGTTTCAATATTTTAGAAAACAAAACAAAACCAAAGGATGTAAATTGTTTATTACATCATTACAATTGTTGGGATTAGCGTTTTTCCTTTTCATGATTAAATTCTCAACAATTTAGTGTTTTGAATCATTCTCTACTTCTTTTCACTTACTATTTTTTTCCCATGAGTTGTATAATTCCAAATGATTTGAAACTTTTTTGACATGTACCCTACTTAGGCAAGATAAGGAATCTAGGGAAGAACCACCCACACGACCTTTTTTCCACACGACCTTTTCTCCTTAAGAATTTCACCTTCAAAAGGGTAGCTGCCTAGTTTTTCATAAGACATTTTTGAGTATTCAAACGGTTGTATCTTCCAATCCACGTAGTGAAAAAGTCTGAATTTTTTTCCACATCTTCCAAAACTATCCTACTACAACATCCTACAGTTACATATGCATATAAATGTTTTTGTTTTCAAATTTGGTTGATGCTCTAAAAATGACAGTTTTGAAGAGTTTCCGGTGAAAAAGTTGCTTGGTCCTTTAGGGATTAACCAACTGGAGGTTGCAATAAGACTTGGAACTTGGAACTTAGAACTTGGAACCTGGAACTTGAAACCAACTTGGAACTTGGAACTTGGAATCTGGAACTTGGAACTTGGAATCTGGAACTTGGAACTTGAAATCTGGAACTTGAAACCAACTTAGAATCTGGAACCGGGAACCTGGAATTAGGAACCTAGAATAGGGAACCTGGAATTGGGAACCTAGAATAGGGAACCTGGAATTAGGAACCTAGAATAGGGAACCTGGAATTGGGAACCTGGAACCTGGAATTGGGAACCTGGAACCTGGAATTGGGAACCTGGAACCTGGAATTGGGAACCTGGAACCTGGAATTGGGAACCTGGAACCTGGAACCTAGAACTGGGAACCTGGAACCTGGAATTGGGAACCTGGAACCTGAAACTTGGAACTTGAAACCAACTTGGAACTTAGAACTTGGAACTTGAAACCAACTTGGAACTTGAAACCAACTTGGAACTTGAAACCAACTTGGAACTTGAAACTTGGAACCTAGAACTTAGAACCTAGAACTTGGAACCTAGAACTTGAAACTTGGAACTTGATTTGAAACTTGGAGCTTAGGACCTGGAAATTGACTTAAAACCTGGAAATTGGGACTTGAACTTGGGGCTTTGGACCTGGGACTTGGGATGGGGAACTTTGGGACTTGGGTCTTGGGTCTTGAGGCTTGAGACTTGACATGTGAAACTTTGGGAGTTGGGACTTGAGACTTGGCATGTGAAACTTTGGGAGTTGGGATTTGAGACTTGACATGTGAAACTTTGGGAGTTGGGATTTGAGACTTGGAACTTGGGAACCCAGTGTGAACCACCCCTCGTAAAGCCATGTATTGAGAAGGCTTTGTCCACTGGCCACCAGATCCCAGTATGAACACCATATTCATTAAAATGGGAGATTGGGCACCTCCCGAAATAATTAAAGGAGACATAAAACTTTTTAATTTTAAGTTAGTTTTGAACGGTTTTATTGCAATTTAGGTCAAGTCGACCTAAATTGCAAAGCCTTCTTATTTTAAGTCAAATCTGAAAGGTTTTATGTTAATTCAATTCAAATCGAGTTGAATTGACATAAAACCTTTTTTGACTTTCCTTTTCATTACCTCTCATTTCAATGGAAAACTCCCATTTTAATGGATATGAGGTTTATGGGGACCAAAGGGCTTAGCGCATCTCCACTAGTGGCTCAGGCACGCTCAAAGTGGATGAAATGTAGCCAAGCCCCTCTCAGGCCCCTCTCAAACTCTCTTATGTGGCAAGTCTAGCAAGCCACTCTCCAAGCCACTATTCATGCACTATTCACCCTAACTTTAGTGATCTTTATCCTCTACTTCCCTAGATAAGTGGTCAACTGCTTATTTATGAGGTGTCTTGGAGTGTTAGGCCACCTTTTCAAAAACCATGGATGGAGATTGGGAGCCTTCAAGCCTCGCCACACCAGATGAAAAACTTTGAGCGAGTCTCCACCGGTGAAGATGCCCTTACCCGCTAAAAGCCATGGCCCCAAGTTTAGATACCAAGATGTGCTCAGCAGAAAGGAGGGGATTCCAGGCCTTGTCCACTCCCCTGCATTTTGTGAACTTTAATATGGAAACGTGCATTCTGGGTACTTTTGAGTTTCGATGCAGCACTAGTGCAAAAACCCCCCAGCATGGGAGACCAAATGCTGTATCCACTTTAGCCATCAATCAAACGCAGATATCCTGGTACTTCAAGGATTGTGCTCAGTATTATAAAGAAAAACCAATAAAAACAAAATACAGAAACGAAAAACAAAAAAAAAAAACCGACCTTCTAGATGTGCACTTTGTATGTTGCATTGGTGTAAAATTGCTCCTTGTAACTAATGGGCCTACACATCTAAACGACAAGGTGAATATCTCGGAGAATATATTTCCTAATAATAGAAGGAGTTACATCTTCTCCAAGAATGAAATTTCTATGAAGAATGATAAATTATGGAGTGAAAATAGGAGTTAATGGGAGCATTTTTTCATGAAAGGTATGATTTTCCTTTTGTGATGGTGGAGAATGGAGAATGAGTTTACCCAAAAAATAGTGATGCAATAAGAAAGCAAATTGCTCTAGTTACTAGGAGAGTGACAACAAGAAGAGCAAGATGAGAAGAGACCCGCATTGGTAAAAGTTTTGTGTGCAAAACTTCTTCACTCCCATTCCTCTCCTTTGGAGGTAAAAGAGAAAACTTCTCAATTTTCAAAAAATGATGCCTTCAAAAATCAACTACCATAGAGAGTGCCACATCTCCATTCTTTGAAGTTTGGAGAAAAGGGGAAAGAAGGTGAAGCTACCCCTAATGATTAATGAGATTTGAAAAACCATAGAAAGTGAAGCAAATGAAAGGTAGAAAAAAGCCGATTTAAATTTGATAGGTTGAAATTTGAATTAACCGGATTATAACTAGCTAGATTTTTTGGAAACTTCTAACTATAGATAAGTAGGCAATATCCGGTGCATGCACTCCAAAACCAGTTGAAAATGAGAAATAAAGAGTATTTATCAAGAAAGCTCAAAATCTTCCTTGACCTACTTCCACCTAAGGTAGGAGGTTCTAAAAGCGTTTGGGTTGTAAAAGTGTTTGATTCTAGGAACTTCTTAGATTTTGCAAAAAATATGTACAGCTGTCATTTATGAGTTAGGTAGGATAAGCAAATATGCTTATCCTACCTAACTCATAAATGACAGCTGTACATATTTTTTGCAAAATCTAAGAAGTTCCTAGAATTGAACACTTTTACAACCCAAACACTTTTAGAACCTCCTACTTAAGGGTCACGAGAAATTTCAGCTTCACTAGATAAATTCTAGTATTTTCCAATTTCAAATGGATTTTCACTAGCATGGACCAGTTATTTCTTGGAAAACCTCTAAAAATATACTATAATATTATATAATTAGATTTTTAGAAAAAAATGGCCGGTTTTTTTTTATCCAAAATCCAATTTTTTTGCAACTTTGATTGGCTAACAATACACTAACCACCGGTTCTCCCCAATCATTGCTCCTACTTTAACCCCTAGAGCCTTGTTGTCCCCTTGGGGGACAAATGGGATTTTAGTCAAGTACCTATGGCCTCAACTTTTGTCTTGGTTTTTTGAATTTTTTTGAAGATAGAAAAACATATGAGCTTTTGGAGAATATAATGTTTATTTCAATCTATGCCCAAAAGCAAATGTTATGCCCATATAAGCACAAATTTATGGAGATTGAGCAGCAATTTTTTTTTACAAAAACTTGAAAAAAAATATTAATTTCTTTTTCTCTTAGGTTATAGTTTTGTCTACATTTGAAGCTTTGATTCATTCCATTTGGACTAGTTATGAGAAAATTATGGACAATCTTGTTTTTTGGGCAATTCAAGCATCTTTTTGAAAAATAACTTATAAACTTCATTTTTGAGTGCAAGTTTAATATTTTTCCAAATAAAATTGTTGGAAAGGGTGAAGTTTGCTTGCTAGAAAAATCTCACCATTGAGATTATTGCGTTTCAATTCCATTGCAATGTTATTAACAATTTAAGTTTTTGTTCAATCTCATACCTTCTTCTAGCTAATGTTTTCTTAAGAATGAAAATTAAGTACTTTTTCTTTTTATGTTTTTACAAAGGTTTTGGATTGAAGATTTCACCATAAGAGAATAAACCTCAAAACTTTGTGGTGGAGAAATTTGAAGTTAAAAAATATCAAAGTCAAATAATCTAATCGTGCAAGGTGCAAAAAAGTTTGTTATTTACACTTTAAAAGCAAATATCTTGCAATTTGTGCACTTAAAGTTTTTGATTTTTTTTTGCACATTCACGTACTAGTCTTGTACAAGATCCTATGGCTAGATATGAAAAATGACCAATTTTCAAACTTTTTTACTTTTTGCAATAAAAATGGCAATTTTGAGTGTCTTTTGACAAAATAAAGGCCCTATGACGTTAGGGGTTAAAATTAAAACTTTTTTCAAATATGAAGAGCCGATTCATGATTATGCAAAAAACCCCTTGCGGGGAAAAAACCGGAGCGTCCGGAGACTGCGGTGTGTTTATATTATGAAAAATACACACTCATTAAAAAAAACCCCTGTGGGGAAAAAATCCGGAAACCCTTAGATGGGAAGAAAACCGGATGGATTGTGAGCCGTAGGGTAGAAATAAAAAATGATGTTGTAATTGTGTAAATGAGAAAAGGAAATTTTCTTGGTGTCTTTGTGAGACTATTACTGGTGCTTGAAACCATCCTCTTATCACTTGAAACAATAGCTTGACCTGATTTTGAACCTAAGGTGAAATTAGTTCAAATTCAAATAAATTTGTTTAATTATTATTTGTGTTTAATTGTGCAAAGTTTATTAAGTTTGGATCTTAGGACATAGGATTTGAATGAAAAAAATACAAGATCCTTACTGCTTTGTATAATATTTGTAAAAGTGTATAAACGAAGTATAAACGGCATATAAATGGTGGTATGCTGTATGTACAATTCTACAGGAACTCATAGTACAATTCTTTATTTGAAATATCCGCAAGAAGTCAAAAATGATTTAAAGAATATTGCTATAATGACAATACGTTGTGGAAAAGGAGCATGATATAAAGAAAATACATATCTTCATTCCTTTGAGTTTTTCGATATTTTCTTACACTAAAGAATTTATGATGGATTTTTTTACAAAGTCCATTGAAATTTGGAACAATTATATCTTATTTTTATCATAGAATACAATCTCTATTAGTTGTGTAGTTGGTGTTGTTGATCAAACAAAGTATGATTTTAAATTTTTTTTATTGGCTTAGGGTCAAGAGGCAAAGTGAAATATTTGTGATTGACCGAGGGTCAAGGAGCAAAATGATAAACATGGGGTTGGGTGTGAAAAGACATCTTTGGTGGAACCCATCGAATCTTTTCCAACTTGAATTTGAAATTCAAATACAAAAAGATCGGGAGGGAGATGAAGAGGCAAATTGATTTGAATCTAAAATTGAATTTGAGTTTATATTATCTCCTAAAATAATTTTTAATGTGGACCCAAGGTGGTATGAGGGGGCAGTATGAGGGGATGGCATGGAGGGTAGCATGGGGATGACATGGAGGGTAGCATGGGGATGGCATGGAGATAGCATGAGGGACATGCTATGGGGGCCATGCCATAGGGGACATGGGCGGCATGACCCTGTTGGTACAGCGAGCACGTACAATGTATTAGTATACACATATAAGATCTCATTTACCACAATAAAATAAGCCATTTTAATTTCTATATTTTTACCAACTAAGATTGGTGTATAAAATTAGTTTACACATATTGAAAGAAGAATTTTGCTACTACTTAAAATGATAAATATTTTTAGAGTAATAAGTTTGTAAAATTATTGCATTTTTGTTTCTTAGATGGGTGTTTTGATTAAATCTGATTATGTGACAAGTGAACATGATTTTATTTATTTTAGAAGTAACATAATGCATCATGCTATCAATACAGTCGAATATTAGAGCACATGTTCTCATCCTTCACGTTCTCAACCTCACTTGGCTTTGCTAAGCAACGAAAGATGAATGATTTTTGTTTGTTGTTATAATGAAAATTCACATGATGCTTAAACCACCGCACTAACTTTCTATTCTATTTAGGAAAATCTATAATCAATAACATGATTAAATTCAAGTCAATACTAGCAATTTTAACAGAAATAAATTTTAATATTAAACTTCTTCGTTGATGATTCGATCTCCCATTTAGGCTAAATTCCTTAAGGACTGAAGTCGCCCTAATTTCATGAGGGTGAAGATGTGTCATACACTAGTAAAAAACAGGTCCTAAATGACTAAGTGACAATGACTGTAATGACTATACAATAATTTCAAAATGATTGTACAACCATGGTTTAGTCATTGTCACTTAGTCATTTAGGACATATTTTTTTACGTGTGATAGAATTAGTTCTTAGAAGAGCAATTTAGGAATAAACTTCCAAGTACTGTTGGAAACTGTAACTGACATGTCAAATTTACTTAGTTGCAAATGATATAGTAATAACCACAATATTTACAAAAACGCGCAAATTTCTAATAATTATGATTTTATATTCAACACTAGCGATTTTCGCCGAAAAATGTTTTGGACTAAAATGTAAAGCTCTAACTTTGATCATCTTTGAGGTTATTATTGTCCTTGTTTTTGTAATCATATTTTGAAAGCTTTTTGCAACAAGAATAATTGGCTTTGTGGTTACTGTATTTGTGATCTTTTGTTTCAAGAGTAATTGCGAAGAAAACTTTGGAAACATATACCATATAAATGACATAAAACCGAAAAAAAAATCTAATTGCATTTGGGTGATGAAAAAAACCAGCGCTTGAATTTGTTCACCCTCTTGATCCGTTTTTCTTCAATATTTGCACTGTTGTTCTCAAAGGTTTAAACTTCATGTAAGATCAAATTCACATATTTATTCAACAATTGTTTTATCTTTACAAAGTTCGTTCCTTTAGTAGAGTACCAAATGCGTACTAAAACAATTAGTAGTTACTACTGAATAGATTCTAAAAATCTCAATCACATAATCCTATTATGGTCAGCCAAAATTTGACAAAATTTTAATGGTTTTTTTCACCATTAACCCCTAAAGGATCATTGTCTCTATGGGGATAAATGGGATTTTGGGCATGTATCTGTGGCTAAACTACTTTGCGTGATTTTTTGAAACTTTTATTGAAGATGGGGAATTCAAAAATCTGCATGGGCATTTAATTTTTCTTTCATTCCAACAATTATTGAAGAAGTTATGCATGAACTTCTGAAATCAAGCAAGATTGGGCAACCAAAAACTTTTTTAAAAATAACATTTTTTCAAAATAAAAATCTGAAATTGGTTCCTTAGATTTAAATATATGTGGGGAGCTTTGAATCATTCAATTTCAATTTATGAGTGAAAAGTTTCAGTTTGCGGGTAGGTACGGGACTCCCATACCTCCATTCCTTTTGCCTTTGGTACTTTACTTTTTTGTGCTTTTTTTGAATTTGTTTTTTGACTTCTTTTTTTTCCAAGTTGTAGTAGACTAAGATTCCTTGGTTTTCACCATTTGGATCAACATAATTCATATTTCTGAATTTTACATAAATCCTCTAATTTTGTCTACTGTATTTGCAAATTTCACGGCCTTACGGCATTGCAAGATTTTACAAAGTATGATTCACACCTCCAATTCATTTGAAATTTCCCCCACACTTACCTAACTTGGTCTTCTACGTGGAAAAAATAAACCTCAACTTTGTGTAGAACAATTTTTTTGATTTAGGGGCAATCAAAGGCTTTTGAAAATTTTGGGCAATAGGGAAAAAAACTTTTTTTTTCATTTCAAATGTCAATATCTCACTCCTCTACTTTTAGAATGAGCTCAATTTTTTTCCACAAGTACCTTCCATAGTCTAGGACAAGATCTTATGGTTAGATTTCCAAAAATAATTGCTTTTCCTACCTTTCTACTCATTCCCCCAAAAGTGGCAGTTTTCAGTAACTTTCACTGAAAAAAGGGCTCGGTCCTTTAGGGGTTAATTTAACTTACCTAAACACCAATTATGTAATTCATGAAACCAAAAGAGCGCGCTACAAGGGAAACTAACCAAAATGAGAAAAATATGTCCAAATCAACATGGCCAAATCTATAAAAATTGTCCAATTTGACAATTTTTTTGTCATTTTGGACACATTTAGTCAATTTGGACATATCCATCAGGACACAATTTCTTGTAATCAAGACTAAGTATTGTGTTGGCTATGAAAGAAATTAAAAGCACTGAATATTGCGTTAAGGTTGCCTCCACACCAATTTTTTGACATTTTATTTACTATATAAATATCTATTGCTATCATAGTAATTTCCAAAGTTACTGCAATAAAAAAAATTAAAGGGCCTGGTAACAACAATGAAGCTTGAGAAAACAAACTACTAGCGTTCAAAGTCATAAATTATGTGAAATTCCAGTACATAGAGAGTTGCATGCGCCTCCAAGTGGCCAAGTAATGAGTTGTGATATATACAAGTAAACCATGGTCGAATTTACACAGTTGACAAAGATTGTGACCTAATCTACAGTATATTGTAGATTAGGTCACAATCTTTGTTAACTTTTTGTAGATTTGACCATGGTTTTCTTGTAGTGAGGTAAGTTTCCAAGTTAAGGCAACCTAATTGTCAAGGCAACCTAAATGCAATATCCAGTGTAAAGTAGTCTGCTCATAAACCATCTAGGCTCTAAAATTGCCCACCTTCTAAAATGTATCCTTGTTGTACATGTTTTTTTGCATAGGGTTTCAAAATGTACGAGTAATGTACATTTGAAGAGGTAGGTGGTTTCAGAGGCCTATGGCCTATCCACTTTAAAATTTCATATCTAATTCCACAAAGTTCTAAAAAATATGAAATAATTTGGGTTAGAGGTCAATTCTTCTTATCTTTCAAGGAAAATTTATTGAAATGTGTTCAAGAAATTTCACCTCCCCAAAATTCAGTTTCAGCCTTAGATGGACGGTTTATGAGCACACTACCTTAGTGATATATGAATTTCAATGGAAGGATACTTTAGTCCGTTTTTACATTCCTGAAACATTTGTTGACAAATTATTATAAAACGGTTGTTACGGCTCTTGGAGGAAAGAAAATCCAAAATAGGTTTGATTGTATTTGGTGAATTCAATTTTACTTGTAATTGTTTATTCTTGACTCCTAAAGGACCATTGTCTCTTCAAGGACAAATGGGATTTTGGGCATGTACCCTTGGATTACTAGAAGAAAAACATGTCATAAATGTTTGTCACAAATTGCCATAACTAGGTCACAATAAGTGCCTTACAATTGCACAAACAACTGCAAAATGACTGCTTACCAATTACACAACTAAATTGTAATTGTGCAATTGTTTGTGCAATTTTAAGGCAATTATTGTGACCTAGTCATGGCAGTTTGTGGCAATTGTTTATCCCTATTTTTCTTCTAGTGGATAAGTTACTTTGTGTGATTTTCTAAAACTTTTGTTGAAGGTGGGGATCACAGATCTATGTGGGCATCTAACTTTTTCTTCATTTGGACATTTGATGAAGAAATTAAGCAAGAATTTATCAAAACTAGGGAAGGACTAGAGGAGGGGCAATTTGGAAAGCCCAAAAAACTTCTTTAAAAAATGTATTTAAAAAGAAAAATTGGAATTGGTTCTTTAGATGTTTTTATACATGTGAAGCTTTGAATCATTCAATTTCAATCAACAAGATGAAAGTTATGAGGAGTTTTTGTTTGTGGGTAGTTATGGATTCTATACTCTAAAATAAACTTTGAAGTCCCTTACTTTACTCAATTTTCAATATTTTGGAAAACAAATTAAACCAAAGGAAGTAGATTGTTTATCATAGCATTATAACTGTTGGGATTCGCATTTTTCATTTTAGTAATGAAATTCTTAACAAAGTGTTTTGACTCATTCTCTTCTTCTTTTTACTTAATATTTTTTCCCCATGTGTTGTATAGTTCCAATTGATTTGAAAATTCTCCCATACATACCTAACTTGGTTTTCTACATGGAAAAAATAAAAGCACAAATTTGGGTAGAGCAATTTTTTTTGTGTAAGAGTGGTCAAAGCCTTCTAAAAGCTACTGAAAGCAAAGAAAAAAACCTTTTCCCTTCACTTCAAATGTAAATATTTCCCTCCTCATGACCTGATGTTTTCCCCATGAGTACCTCATCTAGTGTGAGGCAAGATCCTACGGTTGGATTCCCACAAAAAAAAAAACTACCTTCTTACTCATCCCCTAGAAGTGACCGTTCTTAATAATTTTGGCAAATAGAGGGGCTTGATCTTTTAGGGGTTTAAAAACAAGCAAGAAATAATAATATATGTACGCATTTTAGTATTATATTTTTAGTTTTGGTTTTTTGTAACACAAACGAAACCAAAGTTCATTTTTTTAATTTTTAATTTTTCATTAGTTCATGGCTCGTACACAGAGAACTGGTGGTTAGAGTGGGGTGATCATAAAGATTTGCCAATTCACCAAAGGCACAAACACCTGACCTGAACTGCAAAGTAGTTTATGGTGAAAGTTGGCAAAAATAGATAATTGGTGCCTTTAACCCTTGAACGACCGAGCAGCCCTTTGCAATCAGTACCATACGGAGTATTTTTTTTGTATTTGGAGTGTATCCATATTTTTATTACATTTAAGATCAACAAAAAAGTTAGAATATAAATCAATGCTGTTCTAGTAAAGTATGCAAGATCCCAAATTAAAACATTTTGTTCATAGCAAATGCCAGTTAGACAGTAGTACATACTATGTATTATAGTAGCTTGGTCGCTTGAGCACCCATGCCATATCCACTCAAATCCATACCCTTATGTACTTAGTTTAATAAAAGTATTACCTAAGTAGAGTCAAATAGTTTGAATTTTTTTGAGTGGTAGTAGACACATGCCTAGAGGTACATGAAAAAGTACAAGTCCTTTGACTTTACCATTAAGGAGAGGATAAGAGTCAAACATGGCCATTTTTCAAAACTAAGCAACCACATAGTGGTCGCTAGGGTGCTCAGGGGTTAAGGGTTAACCCTTGAATGTCCACTCCATTTTCACCAAAATCAAGCTTTTTAGAGACTTACAATTTTGAAGCATCATATCTTAGTCAATTGGATGATCCACAAAAAGTGACCATTGAAAATGGTGGATCACCTACTTGGAAAATGGTTTGCAAGTTTTGGGAACAATTGACAGTGGGAGATGGAAGATTATAACATTTGATCAAACAGCACGTGATGGCAAAATCTCAAATTTTGGCAGATAGTTGCTATTTATTGATTTTTACAAAATTTTACAAGCCCTTGATTCATCTCAAATTTTGTGGGTAGCAAGATTAGATGTGAATGTACACATGCGCAAATTATTGAAGATTGTACTTCTTTGAATGCAAAGCTTTAGGGCTTCAAACTGCAATTGCAAGGAAAACAATGATTGCCAAAATTAGTGAGAATTACCTTAAAAAGGGTCTAGAACATGTTTGAACGCTTGCCAAAGAATTCCTTGCTACCTCAAAACACATAATAAGGAAACTTGCAAGGGATATTAATCAATTGTAACTTCTAAGTGCTACTTGCTACCTAGCTTTGTATTGTGTTCCATGCAATCAAGGCTCCGGATGTACTTGTACAGCATTTGACTTGACTTGTCATTAGTCCACTCGCATGTACCACTTGAATACCTTGATAATTCTAATTTATAGCAAAGTCAAAAAATTAGATCCAATCAAATAAGCTTGTGAAATCTTGAGAGGCCACATTTGGGCGTCTGGGGCGCCGAGGGGTTAAATACCGCTTTTCATTGAGGCTGAGGTTGTTTTGGAGCTCAATAACAAAATATCCTTAGCTATCATTAGTTACACCTGGAATTCAAGGTCAAAATCTTGAAACTCAGGTAACAAAGTCCGAAATGGATTCAGTTCCAAGAATTGGATTTACTAAGAACAAAAAGTTAGTTAGTTGCCTTGAACTTGTTGTTAAATTTAATCTTAACGATTGTTCCACTAAATACATCTAGAATTTGGATTAATCAATCCCATAAGTTGGGACTAAAATCTCAATAACTCTATTATCTCTCCTCTATTGTTCTTATCTTCTAAAATTCCAAAACTAATAGCTATGACCTCTAAGTTTATAAGTAAAACCACCTATAATCACAAGAGAAATAGAAATCCCATCAAACTCTTACTACAAGTGTCAAAGGCCATCCTTGATACCATTTGTGCTGAAATTTTGGTTTAAACAGCTCCAAGTTGTGATGACCCCAACTTTTAGTGTAAAGCAACCCAAAGTGAAAGCTGCCTCCCTCCCTTACAACGTCCTTCTCTCTGAACCCCGAAAGGACCAAGTCCTTTTTTCTTTGTCAATCACTCAAAACTGCCATTTTTGGGGGAATGGGTAGAAAGGTAGGAAAAAAGTTTTTTTGAAAATTCAACCATAAGATCTTGCCCTAGACTATGGGAGGTACTTGTGGAAAAAATTTCAGCTCATTCTAGAAGTAGAGGAGTGAGATATTGACATTTGAAATGAAAAAAAAAGTATTTTTCCTTGCTGCCCAAAAATTTCAGAAGCCTTTGACGGCTCCTATATCAAAAAACTGCTCAATGCAAAGTTGAGGTTTATTTTTCCATGTAGAAGACCAAGTTAGGTAAATGTGGGAGAAATTTCAAATGAATTGGAGGTGTGGATCATACTTTGTAAAATCTTGCAATGTTATAAGGCCATAAATTTGCATGTACACTAGGCAAAGTTGGAGAATTTATGTAAAATTGAGATATCTGAATTACTCTAATCCAAATGGTGAAAACCAAGGAATCTTAGTCTACTACAACTTGGAAAAAAGAAGTCAAAAATTAATACACAAAGAGCTCAAAAAAGGAAAGTAACAGATTTTACAAGAGGCAAAAAGAATGGAGGTTTGGGAGTCCCATACCTACCCGCAAACTAAAACTTCTCATAACTTTCATCTCATCAATCAGAACTGAATGATTTAAAGATTCCCACATTTTTATAAAACAAAAGAACCAATTTCAGATTTTTATTTAAAAAAAAATACAAATTAGATTTTTTTTTGGATTGCCTGCCCTCCCCTTTTTCAGAAATTCATGCATAAATTCTTCAATAAATGTTGGAATGAAGAAGAAATTAGATGCTCATGGAGATCTTTGAATTTCCCACCTTCAATAAAAGTTTCAAAAAATCACAAAAAGTAGATTAGCTGTAGGTACATGCCCAAAATCCATTTGTTCCCCGAGGGGATAGTTGGTCCTTTAGGGGTTAAGTTTTGGAACCCCAAGACTCCTTTTCAAGGCCAAGCCACAAGAAAACAAATTGGCATTTCAAAACAGCATTTTGTAAAAAAAAGTGACGGCATTTACTTCCTTTGTATAAAAATAGATTCCCGGAAGTTTTGCACTCAACTTTCTAATCCGGTTCAAACCAGCATTTTTTAGTTTACACAGGCAATTGTTTTGCAACCTCTTGCTCTTGCTCTTGAATGGCAGAAAGGTTACCTTTAGTAGAACAATGCATGGAACCTTGAGCAAAGTGGGTCTCCCCCAATTTTCTAAACATACAATTTACTTCTTTGTCCGTTCCTAAGTTCAAAACCAGCTACTTTGGCAAGCATGCACTTGGCTTAAAAAAGTCCTCTTCCCTTTGCATAATCGAAAGCAACACTGCTTCAAAGAAAAGATTTCTCTCTCTCCCGCAAAGGTCTGTTCAACTACTAACTTACCCAAAAACAAAGCCCTAGGAAAAAAAGCAAGCAAACAACCGAACAAAGAGAACGTGTTTTATTAGGAGAAATGAATTCATTACTAAAAGGTCCTGTTCCATGGCATGTTTAGAAGACCCACGTCCAGAAGTTAACAACAGTAGAGGAGGGATATTTTTAGATAACCCCCGGACAGCATTGCCCCATGCCAAGTTTGGAAGGGCCATGATTCAGTGCCAGGGCTTGCAGCAGTTGGTAGAGACATGATTCAGCCAATCAGTGCAATGGAGAAGGGGGTTAATGATAGATTTGGATGATTGGATCGTGGCCCCCAAAGAATGTGGAGCAAGCCGGGGTTAGTAGTGGGCCCCTAGAGTCCAAGTGGCAACCAATTCGGTGATATTTGGGGCCTTTGGGGAGTTGGGGTATTCTTAATTAGAGCCATTGCTGGAGAGAGACATGGAAAATAGGCTGAATCTGTGTGGGGCTGATGAGGTCGGAATGGCAAAATTAACAAGGAATACATGCGAACCAGGCGGTATCTGGCCATATGGGCAAAGGACAACCCAATAACATCCTTTTCAGAGGGTCACCAGAGGAGGAGGGGAAGGAAGGGGGGGGGGTATTTTTAATAGCATGGCCAAATCATTCCATGCTTTATAATACCGGCTCCATAACGTCCCACCTCCTGGGTAAAAAGAGCGTTTGACTGGCCTGTACATCGGGAAGGCGACAAATTTAGGACCCCCCCGGATATGCACTTAAACTATGGATTTTAGTTGGACACGCATTAATGGCCCTGGACGTTGGCCAATGACCGTCGGTCGTGGGACGGATCGCGGGCGGCGACCGGCCACGCCCCGACGTCGTGGTACCTGGCGGCCCCCCAATCATCTGCTGGGCCCGCACCCAGATTGGCCCAACCCGGCCCCGGCGGTTCCGTGGGTTGGGTCCGGGCTGGCCGGCCTCCTCCCCAACCCAACCCGACCCGACCCGACCCGACCCGGCACGGCACGCCCCGTCGTCCCCCCGTTTGGCCCTTTATACTTGCCCACCTCCAGATATTCCTCCATCACTGCAAAGCCTTTGTGCCTTTTGATGATCGTGCGCTCCATCATCTCGAGCTCAATTGGAATTTGATCGTATTGCGTGACAGACGTTGCTGTTGTGTTTGCGAAGGGAAGGGGGGCGATGCTGGGGTTGGATATGGAGGAGCTTGGGTTGTGAAGTGGAGGGATAGGTGGTGGGTGGAGGGAGAGGGAGAAGGAGAGTGAGAGAGAAGGGAGCGCGAGCATGATGATGATGGACGCGAGTGACAGGGCTCGTGAGGAGGTCCACAGGATGCGGGCGATGGCGAGCTCGGGGGCGAGCTTGGGGCTGGGGGTAGAGTTTTCCATGGTGCAGCAGCAGCCGCGCGGCGGGGAGGAGCCGCGGGCGTGTCCCGTGCAGTTGGATCTGCTGCCGCTGCGGCCGTCGTCGCAGTCCAATTCGAACTCGGGGCACCAGGCGCCGTCGTCGACGTCGCACCGGGGGTTCGCGTGGCAGCCGCTCTTCGGCTCGCGGACGAACTCCGGCAGCGGGAACGAGGACGGCGAGGTGGCCACGTACAACACGTCGGGCGGACGCGCGCCATCGCCGCGCGGCATCGACGTGAACCAGATACCGTCAACGGACGGCGAGGAGGAGGAGGAGGTGGTGGTGTCGTCCCCGAGCAGTATCGGCATGAAGCGCAAGATTCAGCACGACTTCGACCTGGAGCGCAACACGACGACGTGCGAGATGAGCTCGCGCGGCGGCAGCGATGACGAGGACGAAGGCACCACGCGCAAGAAGCTGCGATTGTCCAAGGAACAGTCGGCCCTGCTGGAGGAGAGCTTCAAGGAGCACAGCACCTTGAACCCCAAGCAGAAGAACGCATTGGCCAAGCAGTTGGGCCTTCGCCCTCGCCAGGTGGAAGTCTGGTTCCAGAACCGGAGAGCGCGCACCAAGCTGAAACAAACCGAGGTCGACTGCGAGCTCCTCAAGCGCTGCTGCGAGACTCTGACGGAAGAGAACCGCAGGCTGCAAAAGGAGCTGCAGGAGCTCCGCGCCATCAAGGTCGCCCCTCCCTGCGTCATCTCGCACGACTTCTACATGCCCTTGCCCGCGGCCACTCTCACCATGTGCCCCTCCTGCGAGCGCGTCGCCACCGTGGACAACCGATCGTTAACCTTCGCCAAGCCCGGATTCTCCCATTTTTCTCAGTCCAGCGCAGCTTGCTGAAGCCCCCCCTCTCTCTAGCCAGTTAGTTAGTTGGTTAGTTAGTTAAAACACTCTCACGGGTGGCTTTCCATTGCAGAAGCTTGCCCTCTGTGCATCTCCCCCACCATCATGTACTCTGTAGATGCTCTCCGGAGCCCCATACTAGGCCAATGAAGGTTCTGCTGCCCCAGTGCCGTTTTCTGCTGTACATTCACTTGAACCGTAGGGGCAGAGCCTTCACTCAAAGACATGCGCTCTAGCATCTCCTTGTTCCCCCTCTCCCAGAGGATTTATTGCAAAAACAGAAAACCCACTCATTTTTTGAGCATTTTTGATTCCTCCACCCGCCCTCCCTTCTCTTGGTCCCCTTCATAATCATGTTTTCCAATATACGCGCATGTTTTGCGATATACGCTCGTGTTTTGTGATCTGTGCTCATGTTTTTCTGGTATGTGCCCATGTGTTGTGGTGTGTGCCTCAACGGATTTCTTTGCCATTTGGGGTTGGGTTGGGTGTTCCTTCTGAGGAATCTTTGTGGTGACGAGAGGGTCTTTGAATGGGAAAACTTTGCTGCCTTTCCTGCAAAGGTGGTTAAGAGTTATGAGCGGGGAGGGGGGGGGATGCTCTTGAGGGAACTAGTACTTGATCTGGTCTTTAGGGACTAGGGGAGTGTCTTCGTATTCAAGTCAACACAATGCAAGAATAATACCTGTCTTTTGGCAGGGGGGTTGGGGGGACCTAGGCACGTAGCTGTAGATATGGACCTGGGGGCCCCGAAGTAGTGGTAGTAGTAGTACTGCGACATGGGCGGAGTTGGGTGACACTTCAACTCAGCCCTTATGATTCCGTTAGAGAAGACAAGTTCTAAGGGGCCCAACTCCCTACAGAATCGGGTTCGAAGATTTCGCTTGACTCTCCAGCGGATTTGTCAACACAGGAAGCATGTCCTCACACCACCTGCTCTGCTACAATGGATTGCCAGCCTTGCTTTGCCTGAGCCGAGCTTCCGGGTTTCAAGTTTTCAACCTCTCTTGGACCCAGCGGTCCCATTTGTGATGATTCTCATTATTACCCCTAGTAGCCCCACACCAAGAAAAAAAAACAAAAACAAAACAAACATATAACAAACAAATGCTAAATTTGGTTCAATTTTATGAACGTTGATTGGAACTTTTCTCCAAGCCGCGATCCCAAGTGTTATGACTATAAATAGCTCAAGTGCCTCAAGTGTGTTAAATATTTGAATTTAGCACTTTGGTAAGTGTTATGACTTTAAATAGCTCAAGTGCCTCAAGTACTTTGAGTGTGTTAAATATTTGAATTTAGCACTTTGGTAGCTTGAAAAGAATGTTGGTAGTAAGATTGTTTAATATAGCCACGTATTATGAACATTGATTGAAAATTCTCTAAGCCGTGATCTCAAACGTGGTTTTCATGATTAGCCCAAGTGCCCAAAAACAATGATAATAAGTGTGCCAACATTTCAAATTAAACACGTGTTCGCATTTTTGTAGATTAAAGAATAATATTGGTATAACTTCTGCTACACTTAGCCACGTTTGGGCAGACTGCCTCTAACTCTTTGCGTCTGTTTTATTCACTAGCATGTATAAGGAATTAATTATATAAAGTGTCGTGCCCACAAATCTCTGTGCGCACATTCTTTACTCCCGTGAGCTCGCTCCTTTTCGTACGCATTTAGCCTTCTTTTATAAATAAAAAAATGTCAAAGGACTAAAAAGAAAGAAAAAATACTTCTGACTTTTCAAAAAAGGACTGGAATATTCCCATATCTTTTTTGAGAATTTCTCAAAATGTCACTCGTTGTAATACGTACCATCCAAATTAATTCACAGCAATTATGATTATAATCTAGTCAATATTGATCATTATTTTTGTTACTTATACTTTAGGTAGATTACAACTTCAAACCTCGTCCAAAGTCCAAATATGGGATCCTTTTTCAAATTTTCAATGTCAAGAAAATGGGATTGCAGTCCAAGAGTTGGGATTAACAAAACCAAATACCCAATTTGAGAGTCAAATTCCAACAAATTTTTTTGCATAAAATATCTAAACAAATTTTTTAATGTTTTTTTTTGTCCCTCTCTAATCCAACAAATCGTTCAACAAGAAAGTGCAAAAAAATCTTGCAAGGTTGAGGTTGTAATTTGATGAGATTTTTTTAGCTTCATTTGCTTTTATTTAGCATTTCCCATCTTCCACTATTTTTTTCACAAGCACACACCAAATACTACATATATTTACAATAAAATCATATTCTTTTTCAAATATTTGATAGATTTCTTTTCTCTTGTTTCAAGGTTCTTGGCATTTGAACCGGTTAACACAACATGCCAATTCTCCTAGAACATTGCTTGTCGGGGTCGTGGAACAAAATAAACCGCCCTATCAAAAGTAATCATGTTGTTGATTTTTTTTAGTAATTGCAAAGCCCACCTCCGTCTTTCTCAAATCCTTTCATTTCCATCAAGTGGACCCTACAGTGAATATTTCAAAAAGATAGCCTACGGATAAGCGCTAGAACATTGAAATTTATCACCCTAATTCCAATTCTGAAATTTTGAATTCATAATCAAATTCAAAATCCCGCAAGCACTCAACGGAAGTTCAGTCGGGTAAAAATGAATAACTCAACAATAAGAAAAAAAATTGTGTTATTTTCTTGTTAGCAAAAAAAAATGGAGCTTGTCCATGATAGGGTCTACGCAAAGGAAAGAGGAAATTTGGTGAAAGATGAAAATAAGCCATACATTTACTGAAAAACATACCTCCGAATTGCTTCTAGTAAAGTGACCTTAACATAACACAATCCACCCCTTCCTACAAATTTCTTTTCTTTTTTCCTTCTACACAGCAGTGACAGCACCTGTTTCAAGAGAAGGAAAAATAAAATAAAACCCCTACAGGAAGGAGACAGTACCATAGCCATACTAATTCCAATTCTGTATGGTGTGTATGCCACTGATTACTCCAGA
The DNA here is from genome assembly GCA_963920765.1 of Ulota crispa. Classification (NCBI taxonomy): domain Eukaryota; kingdom Viridiplantae; phylum Streptophyta; class Bryopsida; order Orthotrichales; family Orthotrichaceae; genus Ulota; species Ulota crispa. The sequence continues at coordinate 23,547,361 of OY987243.1, read as the reverse complement.
TATGGTGTACCACAGTGATAACCGACCAACAGTACTAAAGATGTCATACAATCATAGAAATGTCTACAAATATGTGCCACTGGTGCCTTTCGCATTCAATAACAAGTGAGACCCCACAAATGATGAGACTTTTATTTTTTTAAATTCTAAACTTGTTTGCAAGAGAATTTATAAACAAAGTGAAGGGGAGTAAGTAAAAAGAAACTGGATGACAAGTTGTTCAGGTGCCTCAACAAAATTCGTTGGGTCTTAAATGGTTCGTCCTCCAGTCATGACAAAAGGGAGTTTCAGCAAACATCATGAGACTGGATAGAGAGATGCTTGACAGGAGTGCCTCCAGCTCCATAAATTATGAGTTTACAAGGGGAACCACCTCAATTACTACCCAACTGGTCAGCACTTACTTGCGCTTACTTGCTTTGCCGGTAGATGCTTATTGGACACTAATATGGTCTCAGGGTATCTCCACCGGTGCATTAAAACTTCCATCAAATAACTTCTTTGCTCTCTATACTTTTAAATATAGATTTAGTGGGTGGGTTACTTCGAGTTAGGGCAGACTTCCGTTAAGATAGGAGGCTCTAATTTGGCTCAGGCTCTAAAATGGATCACCTTCTTGAATGTACTATTTTTGTACATGTTGATTTTTTATAGACTTCAACAATGTCCACATGATGTACATTTGAGGAGGTGATCCATTTTACAGCCCTACGCTATTTCAACTTCAAAATTTTCCAACTATTTTCACAAAGTTCCAAAAATCATGAAACAACTTGGGTCACATGCTAATTTCTCTTGTCTTTGAAGGAAATTTTACTAAAAAAAATATTTCAAGAAGTTTCAGCTCACCAAAATTCAGTTTCAGCCCCTAGATGTTCCATTCATGAGCCTCCTACCTTAGTTACCGTGATTGGCGTTTTCTTGACTTTAGGAAACTCATCCTCAAATATTTGTGCATCTTGTGAGAAACTTGCAGGGACATCAATTTTGATTTTAGGGTCTATCGGACAGTTTCATGCATGGCTTTGTAATTATTATTGTTTGGCATCTTTGTAATTCTTTGATTGCAATGCAACATGGAAGCAGTGGGAGATAGTGAGCTTCTTCACAAAAAATCCTATAATTCTCATTTTCATCTGGTTTTTTCAAGGCATGCACCAGATATTGCATATATACTTATACTATCATTAGAAAATTTTCAAAAACTAAGTTGATTTTTAGCCAATTGATTTAGATTTCAATTTTTTTTTTTTTTGCATTTCATTTTGCTGACTTTTTATTGTTTTTTTTTTTACTCTCTCTTACATTGCATGAAAGCTTACTCTAAGAGCAAACTTACATGCTCACTTTGGAATTGAAAAACTCAATAATGACAAACAAATCCACTTTTATTCTTCATAAAGAAACTTCAAATCTACATGCTACCTTCTGGTGTCCAAAGAGATTTTGAGCTTCTTGTGGATAAAAATCTGTATTTCTCAATTTCAACATTTTTTTAAGTGCATGCCCAGATATTGAATGTATACTAATACTATAATTCTTCATTTCCCATAAATTTAGTCAATTTTCATCTGGTTGATTCAGATTTCAACCAATTTTTTTGACGTTTCATTTGGTTCACTTTCTATTGTTTTTTGGATCTTACCTCTCATTGCTACCCCTACCCGTGCGCTTGTAAAGATGAAAGGATAGATTAGGAAACACAAACAAGGTCCATTGCAAGGTTCTTTTCTTGTATACTAGCTTGATGCCCAAACCATAATGCAGCGGTGTTTCCCCATTGCTAAACCACCACAATAAGATAAAAAAAAATACTAATTATGGAAATGAAACTTACACCAAATAATGCATTTAGGTTGCCCTATACTAATTTCTTGACAATTCACACTATTTAAATCTTGACTGCTGCTATAGTTATTTTCAGCAAAAATTATTGTGATAAGCAACTTTTAAATGCCTTGGCAATAACAATATAGTTGGAGGATGACAAATTAGCTAAGTCTACATGGTAAACCATGTGAAATCTTAATATCTACACAATTTCATGCATCTCCAAGTGAGCAAGTCATGAATCACGAGATAATTTTCCATGGTAAGGCAACCTAATTGTTAAGGCAAAATCTAAATGCACTATTTGGTGTAGGTTTCATTGTAAGGACATGTGGCAGATTTGATTGCCTCAATAACACCAACTCTTTTTTATTTTATTTTGTTTTTGTTTTTCAACTACTGACATGCTAGCCCCCAACCGGGCTCATAATTAATTCCCATTCAGCACAAGCTTTGCCAAGGTACGGTAGTATGGTAGGCAATGTTGGTGAGAAACCAATACAGTATGGAGACTGAGGGTGGGGGGGCTTTTTGCTCTTGTTGACTGCAGTACCGAAAACCGCTTAGAATTGATAGCTCCTTCGATTTACATCACAGTTATTAGGGGGTTGTAGGAGAGGTAGGTTGCACATCAGCCTCCAGGTTTTCCCATAGTACTACTGAATCCCAGCACTATTGTTTGAACAATTAGTCTTCGGGTAGGGTAAGAGCCTCATGCAAGGCCATTCTCATGTTTTAGCTACCGCGAGGGAGGGTAGAGCTGTAGAGTTTGAGTTGTAAGTGGTGCAAACGAGAGATTGGCCATGCTTGATGTCCTTACATTACATTGGGTAAATGTTGCTTTGAATTTTTTTTGTCACATGTCCTGTTAGCTATCAAGATTGGTGTTACAATGCATGATACCACTTTGCAATTTTGTTGTGACTTTCACAAGTATAAGGATAATAAAAAATGCAAAGAATTTTATTCAAGCAACATTTACTTTTGCGTAATGATACATGACCCTCTTTCCCTTCACACAAGGTTTATTTTTTGTATTTTTGGTGGTAGAGCAACAGGCACCTCATAATGCAAGCAAGTAAGAAAAATTTGGAAATAATTGGATAGAATTAACAAAAAAGTGCACCTTCATCCACAAACTATACTAATATTAGTAGTTTCATCCAAAATATGGCTAACCTTGGTGCTAGTTACTATAGCCAGTCGGGTTTTGAGGTAAGATTTAGGCAAATTTTGCCCAAGAGAATTTTCCCTGCATTCATGGACATGAAATAAATTGTCGTCTGCATTATTTTTGTGTTTTTATTTAAAACTGTATTTGGACCTTGGAGCCATGCACGTTTCCTTTTCTGTTCATGCCGGAGATTGCTTAGATTTTCTGCTGTGAGAATGTTCTACTCAAACAAGGAATTGTCGTCTTTTTCCGCTTTCTTTCCTTCTTTCTTTTGAAGCGGTCCCCTTACCATGTCCCATGGAACAACTCCCAATTCTTTTATGTCCCAGTTGAATTCCGTATACCAATAAAGTTTGTTGGGTTGTAAAGGGGCAAAAAGAATTTGTTTAAAACGAATGAAATGTTGAATGTTGCATCTATGAGAGGAATTGTTGGGGTCCTAGAAGTTACTTTATGTTAGGGCCCATGTTCAATTCCGAGCTGGCCCAATTCACTCCACTGAATATTGCGTTTAGGTTGTCCCCACTAATTTCTAGACATTTCATACTATATAAATACTTATTGCTGCTACAGCAATTCCATCAAATATTACTGTAAAAAACATTTTTTAAATGGTATGTTAACAACAATGAAGTTGAGAAAAGATAAATTAGTAGCTTTTAAGTCATAAATTATGTGAAATTCAAGTATTTAGAGAGTTATGTGCACCTCCAAGTGGCCAAATGATAAGTCATGAGGTAACTTACCTTGGTAAGGCAACCTAGTTGTCAAGGCAACCTAAATGCAATATTTAGTGTATACCAAATAGTGCATTTAGGTTGCCCCATACTAATTTCTTGACATTTCACACTATTTAAATATTTAGTGTTGTAGCTACAATTTAAAAGTCTTGACAATAACAACATAGTTCCAGAAAGATGAATTAGCGATGTTCATGTCATAAACCATGTGAAATCCTGATATTTAAAGAGTTACATAAGCCTCCAAGTGGCCAAGTTATGAGTCATGAGGTGACTTTCCATGATAAGGCAACCTAATTATCAAGGCAACCTAAATGCACCATTTGGTGTAGATAATTGGGCCTAAATTATGTTTGGGTCTTGATATAAAGCCCTTGGGTCCAATTGATGTCTCAATTTTATATTAACATTTGGGCTTGTGTTTTTGAGTTGAGTCATTGCATTGTGATGGCCCATATTTTTTTGGCTTGCACTTATTTTTTGACAACAATCTTTTTATACATAAATGGGCATGTCATCAACAAGATCAGTTGGGGCAACCCCAATATAAAGCCTTGGGAAATGATTGGTGACATAATTTAACCCCCAAATGCCTAAGGCACCACATTTTGGTGCCGACAACATTTTGAAGTTCAATAAAATCTAACTAAGCTGCTATTTTTTGTATTTAGTATTTCAAAATTATTATTTTTGAAGTCTAGTTTTAACATCAAAAACCCGATTTTGAAAATTATTGATTGTGAATTTTCTATTCAAGATTTTGTGCAAGGGTGTCCACTGCAATCTTGACTTTTTTAGTGTTGACAGCTCATGAAAATGAGCCTCAAATATAGTAGATCTTGGAGAAAAATTTACACTAGAAATTCATTTTAAAAAATTGTAAAAGAGATTTTGAAAAATTGTAAATGGATTGGAGTTATATATGGTATGCCCTTTGACCTCAAATTTTTTTGGTGACCAACATTTTAGATTTGACATGTGAAAAGAGGATTGAAAGGCTTCAAGTCATTTTTGCATTTTTAACACCCTCTTGTTCAAACATTATAATCTTTCAATCCATAAGTGATATTGTTGAGTTTTCTTTTCCTATGTGATGTTTAACATATCTAGTTTGAATTTGTATGGTTACAATTTACAAAAAATCATACAAATTATCAAAATATTGGCTTTTTGTTCACTTTAAAGCAAATTCCTAAAAGCTCAAAAAAGACCTTGGGCTAAGAAATCAAGCACTCTCATTGATTTGTTTTGGTGATTTTTAAATTGGGTCAACAGTTGGATCCTCATATAAAGTGGTCCCAAGTTTGACTTTTTGTTTTTGCTAACTGAAATCTTCACTTTCTTGGTGCAAGAAAGTGTTGCATTGGAGTTACTTTGAAAGCAAATCAAGCCTTAAACTCCACTAAGAGCGAATGTTTAGGGGTGGGTGAGGCTTTTTTTCTTTTCAAAAGGTTACAACAAGATCTCTATGATATGGATGAAATACATCCTAAAATATTCAATAAGAATTTTTTATCTGTTCTTCAAGTATGTGTCTAGCTTGATCGTTGGGTGCTTCTTGATATTTGAGCGAGTCTATGAAATAAATCATGTAAAGGTGGAAGAGAAAAAATGTGTGGCAAAAAAATCGATCTATAGTCTTCTCAAGACGTATTTCGATTTTCCTAAAAAAAAAAAAAACTTAAAATCTACATGCTTCATCCTTCCATGGTTTCTTGGGGGATAAACCATAGTATAACATGGGCTAAGACACAACAGTTTCTTTAGGGGTTAAAACACAATGTGAAGGTGCAAATCTTGGTTTTTTTAAGTCCTCTTCATCCGATCAAGGTTTGAGAATTCAATGGACTTGGGACATAGTTTGATTGGTTGCTTCAAGGAAGACGAGGATTCTCTGAAGCCTTGGTGTAACAAAAGAAAAAGAAAACAGCCAAGAATGTTTGCGTTCATTGGCACTAAATAGGATAAAGGAGACTCCAGACCAAGGTTCAAAAAGAACCTGCATTTAGTGTATTGTCAATTGGTTGTAATTGCAAAAAAAATTAGTTGAAACTTGAAACTACCATATGAAGGACCTACCAAATTCCTCAACAATATACTGCGTTAAAAATATAGAAAGTTCATAGGAAATAACTAGTGCGTGCCTCTAAAATAACATAATATTGCATTTAGATTGCCTCACACTATTTTTTGATATTTTGCACTATATAAGTATTGAGTGATGCTACAAATAATTTAGTGAGTGATTGTTGTAATAAATAAACTTTAAAGGACTTGACAATAACAACAACAAAGCTATGAAAAAACAAGTTAGGGATGTATTGTTTGTAAACCACGTGAACTTTAATATTTAGAGAGTTGCATTTGTCTCCAAGTGGTCAAGTGATGAGTCATGACATAACTTACCAAGATAAGGCAATCTAATTGTAAAAACAACCTAAATGCAATATTCAATATAATTAGAATAGGAAATGCTGAATTTTAGCTGGTGAAGCTAAACAAAACTCCCCTCACGCTGTTCCCGACTTTGAGTTACAAGGGGTGTTCCATAAACATTAATATTGGTTAGATTTTTTGTACAAGTTTAATTGTGGTCATGTTTTTCACTAGAATAATGTGGAATTGGCTCAAGTTTTATCCAATGGGAAACATGATGACGAAACTAGATTCTTGGGCAGTTAGCCAGATTCACCCACCCAAAAATTACATTAACCCCTAAACGCCCTAAACGTCCATGAGGACGTTTATTTGTCCTTTGGCCCTGTAAAAAAGCATTCTGTACAACAACAAAAAAAAGTTATTTTTCATCTGTTATTTTTTCTAAAGTGACTGTAAACACATGATCCATTATAGAAGGTACATAACAATCTTATTAAATATACTCATATTTTTAGGTAACTCAAATTGTGAGAAAATTCAAAATTATGGTGTTAGGTCCCAAGCTACCCTTATTGCAATTTTCATGAGGTCGGCATGCACTACTGATTTTTAAAACTTTTAGAAGCAACACTATAATTGGTGGATATAAATAAAAACATTGTTGAAGCTACAATGTGGGCAGGCCAAGGCCACCCACCGGAAGTTTAACCCTTACAGGACCAAGCCCCCTTTTTAAGCAACATAATGATTTTGGGAAGTACCTATGATTGGAGAATTTCATATTTTAGGCTGAAATTTTAGTAGAATGCGGGAAGGAGGTTTATCTTTCATGTGCACTAAATTTCATGACATTTGGATATATGAATAAGATGATGTGATCTAACATGTTGTTTTTTCCACTCAACGGGCAACATGGACAAATTTTGAATTTTTTTTTTTGAGAAACAAAATTTTGAAATTGGTTAACAAGATTTATGTGAATGTGGAAAGCTTTGAATCATTCCATTTTGATCAATGAGATGACAATTATGAGGAGTTCTTGTTTGCAAGCAGTTATGGATTATCTACTCTAAAATAAACTTTGAGGTCATTTGTTTACCCAATTTTCAATATTTTGGAGAAAAAAAAAAAACCCCCAAGGATGTAGATTGTTTATTACAACCATTCAACCATCGGAATTGGCATTTTTTATTTCCATAATGAAATTCTTAACAATTATGTCTTTTGAATCATTCTTTACTTCTTTTTACTTACTATTTTTTTCCCATATGTTGTACAATTCCAAGTGATTTGAAACTTTTTTGACATTTACCCTACTTAGGTGGAATAAAAGAATCTAGGGGAGAACCACCCGTGCAACCTTTTTTCCTTAGGAAATTCACTTTCTAAAGGGTAGCTGCCCGGTTTTTCACAAGACATTTTTGAATATTCAAACGGTTGTATCTTCCAATCCACGCAATGGAAAATTCTGAATTTTTTTCCACACCTTCCAAAACTATTCTATTACAAGGTCCTACGGTTAGATATGCATAAAAATATGTTTATTTTCAAATTTAGTTGATGCTCTAAAAATGACAATTTTGGAGAGTTTTTGGTGGAAACGTTGCTTGGTCCTCTACGGGTTAAGGGTTAAAGGAGGTCGTTGAGTCCTTAGTCCTTTGTTTGACAGTGGACCAAATATTGGTATTTTGCCCCTTTATAATGTAATATGCCTAAATGGGGTTTTTGTTAACCCCTAAAGGACCGTGGGCCCTTTTGGGGAACAAATGGGATTTTGGGCATGTATCTATGGCTAAACTACTTTGTGTGATTTTTTGAAACTTTTATGAAAGATGGGGAATTTCGAGACATGTGTGGGCATTTACTTTTTTCTTCATTCCGACATTTATGGCTTATATATGCGTGGGGAGTTTTGAATCATTCAATTTTGATTGATGAGATGAAGATTATGAGAAGTTTTAGTTTATGGGTAGGTAAGTTTTCTCTCAAAACCACATTTACCTGCAAACTAAAATTTCTTATAATTTTCATCTCATTTATCAAAATTGAATGATTCAAAGCTTCCCACGTATATGTAAGTCTAAAAAACCTATCCCACAATTATATTTGAAAAAAATGCAATTTTAAAAAAAGTCTTTGGGCTCCTTGCTGAGTGTTGCTTTCTAAATTTTCATTTTTAATTTCTTCTATAAATGTTGGAATGAAGAAAAAAATAAATGCCCACACATGTCTCGAAATTCCCTATCTTCCATAAAAATTTCAAAAAATCACACGGTAGTCTAGCCATAGATACATGCCCAAAATCCCATTTGTTCCCTCAAAAGGGCCCACGGTCCTTTAGGGGCAAGGATTTTATCAACTTTAACCTAGAGGCCCCCAAGCAAGGCATAAAGCTACACATCTGTAGGGAAAGTACAAAGGAGTTGCATACGAGGCTCTCTGGAGGTTTGCAGGGGAACGACTTGGGGAACGACTTGCATTGATGAAGTAGAATTTTTTTTTAAAGGCACCAAAAAGCTCTAACTTATCATTTTGCACTCAATTTATAGCATGTGGAAGAAAACAAATTTGGAACGGCCTCAATTTCAAAATGATGAAGAGTGCCATACTGCCATGGGCTTGGCTCTGGCTTGGTTCCTCCTTTATGGACGACGCCTAGCAAAATCATTGTAGATGATTTTGGTTCCAGTACTCTATGGGAACCAGGAAGTGAGGGAACAAGGAACGTGGGAACGGGGAACGGGGAACGATAGGCAGTTCGTAGGGTAGTCAGCAGACCGTGATATGATTGCCCCCTGTGAGCATACTGGGCAGCCATCAAGTGCTGACAACATAAACCTACCAGTGGTGACCCACAGACCAATTCTGATGTGCAGTGCCTACCCCCATCACTTTTTTTTACTTAATAAAAATTAACACTTTACAATAGGATTCAAGGCCTTCCAAACCTTGAAATTTTTGAGGTCATTTTCAAACACAATTCTAGCATGTGGTGTCATAGGAATAATTGCAAGAATATGCTTACAAAGAAACCCTTGGTTTTACCGCATATCCACTCAATCTCAAAAACTTCATTGCTAGGAAATAATATGTTTCTTGTTGATCACTTGTTCTCCCCACAAGTCCAATAAAGTTAGGAGGCTCTAATTCGGTCCAGGGCTCTAATTTGGTTTAGCTTTAGGAAGGGTTGACATGTTACATTAAATATCTATTATTGTCATTGATGAGTGGCAAGTTGACCTAATTTGCTAAGCCCTCCTAACTCATCAATGACATTAATAGATATTTGAAGCAACATGTCAGCCCTTCCTAGAGCTAAACCAAATTAGAGCCTTGGACTGAATTAGAGCCTCCTACCTTAGGTAAATGAACTTTGGGCTGATGACAAGTCTCCTTGTTTGCAAAAGCAAATAGATTCTTAGTCATTGATTATCAACCCATTAATTGTAAAAAAAAAAAGATAGTATTTGAAAGAGTAATTTTGCAAGGAGAATTGATAATTTTTATTGTGCCAAGGAGAATATTTTGGTATGGATAAAAGTCTCCCAGCTCTTTGTTTTCCTGAACAAGTAGAGATGCTCTTACAACAAGAAGGATTGACTTGCATTAGTAGAGGCTGTTTAATTTGAGGGCACTTTGAACCAAGATTTTGGTTCATATGGCCTCAAGAATGACCTCAAGGGCTCATTACCGTAATAGTGCAAATAAGAATCAACTCTTCCTTGTCTAAATGCCTCTACAATAAAAAGATGAGACCATAGTCTCAAACCTTGAAATTCTTTTGGAAAAAAAGGAGCAAATAAGGAAACCAGATAGAGCCGTTAACATTTTGACTCCATCCTATAATGCTAATAAAACTAAAAACTAAAATGGTTGCTTTTGAGAGAAATTGGACAATTGTAAAAATTTAGTGGTGGACCTTGCATACTCAATGGACCCAATTCTTGGAGTTGGAACCATGTCCAAACAAAAAAAATCATATAGCTTAGTATAAAAGCAATAAAGTTTCAAAGACTCTCAACCTCCACTCTCAATGGAAGTCTGGAAGAGCTTATTCCAAAAATGACCGACCAATGAGATGCAAGTATTGGGCACCCTCATTCGTTCTAAAATTAATCTCAACCCGTAGTACAAAGTGGCCTTTAAGGTAGGCGCACCCATAAGCGTGAAAATAAGGGTTTTGGAGTTGGTAAAACACAAAGTGGCCTTTAAGGTAGGTGCACCCATAAGCGTGAAAATAAGGGTTTTGGAGTAGGTAAAACAATTGACTAACTTTGAAAAAAAATACTTGTAAATTAGGAAACAGAAACCAAAAATATTGGCATCAATTTCAAAGTTCCAACTACAAGCATTTGTTCACAAAGTTTTTTCAAAGTCCAAAATCACTGAAATTGTAAGAACCATGTGTAAGAGATGCTAATCACAAGGCTTGTTGGTCTTAAATAGTGAGATGGGTACTCAAAACCTCATGCTAATCACCCACAACCATCACTTCATCACCCATAACCATCACTCATTCACCCACAACCATTTGTTTTTTTACTGATTAGCCCTTCCACTGTCAGATGGCGGGCATGGGGACGCAACGCTTATGGATGCTGCTACCTTACAACTTAAAATTGATTGCAAGAAACTTATGAGATGAGATAAGTTTCAACTGAAATGATCGTATATCACAAAACGAAAATGTATCTTTGATGGTCTCAGGGGGGATGTGCCTTATCCTAGTAAGATTTTTGAAATTGTGCAAAGTGACTACAGTATTATTGAAGATGGGCAAAGGAGAATCCTAGGCATTTGAAGGGAAGCTAAAGTGCACCTGGCAAGACCAGGTCCAACAGTTAATTATATGGAAGTGCAGAGATGGAGAGTCTAGACAAGATCAGTGAATCAATCATGTCCCTACAACTACTGCTGCTGCCCCATTCCTGTGCCACTCCCCCTTCCATGGCATTCTCTTTGTTATTTGTAAAGGTGCATGATCTTTGGTACATACAAATGGGGGCCGGATCACACTATGGGTTGAGGCCATGAAACTTCTCAACCAAAATATTGTAGTTTAACCCCTCACCACCCAAGGGCCCAAATCGGGCTTCTCTGAATTTTATTCACAGGTGCTCAACCTTTCTACAAGATTTTTTTAGTGATTACTATTATTTTTGAACTCTTATTGAAGTCTAGTTTCAATATTAGGAGTTTGATTTTGAAAATAAATTAAAGTGATTTGTCTATTCAAGATTTTGTGTAAGGGTGTCCATTGCAAATCTTCACTTTCTAGTGTTGAAGGCTCTTGGAAATGAGCTTCAAGTACATTAGAACTTGGAGAAAAAATCACATTAAAATTTCAACTTAAAAAATTGTAGAATAAATTTTGAGAAGCCGTAAATTGATTGGAGTTAAGCATGTTATACTTTACATACTCACATTTTTTTGGTACCCTCAATTTTAGGTTTGAGATGCAAAAAGAGGATTGAAAGGCTTCAAATAACTTTTGCAGTTTTAACACCCTCATGATCAAACATTATAATCTTTCAATCCATAAATGGTATTGTTGTGATTTCTTTTCCTCTGTGATCTATAACACATCTACTTTGAATTTGTACGTTGCGCTTCATAGAAAATTGATAAGATTGATCAAAATGCCGACATTTTGTTCACTTTCAAGCAAATTCTAAGATACTCCAAACTACCATGGGCAGTGAGGGGTTAACCCTAAAAGCCCATTGTCCCTAAGAGGGACAAATTGGATTTTGGGCAGATCACTACAAATGGAGCTTTTATTTTATTTTCTTTGAAAATTTTATACAACATGTGCCCAACAAGTAGCTTTAAGGTCCAACAAATTTTATAACTTTTGACTACATGGTTCAAAAGTTATTGCATGATATGTAGTTTTTTAAAAACTCTGGGTAGCGTGGGCACCTCATAAAACTTCTATAAAAATTATACTATTACTTTATTTTTTTGATATTAGTTCTTTAGACTTATACATATGTGGGAAGCTTCGAATCATTTGATTTTAATTAACAATATGAAAGCTATAAGAAATTTTAATTTGCCAATAGGTATGGTTTTGAGAGATTCCATACCTACCCACAAACTTAAACTTCTCATAACTTTCATTTCATTAATCATGATTAAAGGATTCAAAGCTTCCCAAGTATGTGTATAAGTGTAAAGAACCAATTTTGAAAATAAATAAAAATAAAAACGTAATTTTTAAAGAATTTTTTTGAGTTGCCCATATTGCATAGAGTTCAAAAAAATGACATATCATGCAATAACTTTTGAACCATGTAGTCAAAAGTTATGAAAATTGTTGGGCCTTAAAGCTGCTCCTTGAGCACATCATGTGTGAAAAATTCAAAGAAAAAGATGAAAAATCCAATTGTAGTGAGCTACCAACTTTGCTATGTTGCCACAAAATGCTGCTTGGGCCTTTAGGGGTTAACCCCTAAATTCCGAAGGGTGTTGCAAAAGGAAAAAAAAGGTCCAAAATTGCCGCATTTTGATGATTTATTCAAAATTCAAAATATACAAACTTTTTTCTTCTAGTTTTAACTATACAAAAGAGTAACATACAAACAAGGAAATGTGTAAAAAAAATTCAGCCCTTTTGATCACACGGTTAGAAGACTATATATAACATTCATAGTTCCACAAAAAGTTTTTTTTGCCATGTCTAAGAGGGTCAACAAACTTTGAGCTCCCTTAGCTGGTTTTTTTTGTTCTACACAAACTTAAGGATTGGGGACATTCATAAGTATATGATGTTAGATTCAATCTTGAAATTTTTTAGATGCAATTGAGATGTCCAACTTATAAACATGCACCACAAGGTGGTTAAAGAAAAAACTATTCACTAGACCATCTTTGGGAATCTTATGCATAATCAAAACAAAATTATAGACTAAAATGGTGAAATCATGTAACTCCATACCTTCCATAAGTAGGTTTTCTTTAAAGAAAATTACTAAAGTATGCAAAGTTATGCTAATTCAAGCTTTGCCGCTATCCATACTCTTTGAGTTTCCTTTGTGATTAAAGCAAGATAGAGCTTAAGATTGACTTCTAAAATGCCAATTTGTTCAATGAAGAAAAAAACATTGTACTAGTTCCATGCTTCAACAATAAACTACCAAAAATTTTGATTTATTGATTTAACAAATTGTTAATTGCTAAATAAATAATTGCAAATGGCTAATGTTGGCTCCCAAAATATGCCAAACACAAAAACTACAAACAATTTTTTTTACACTTTCTTCCCCTCGTAGGTGAAGATTCTCATGACATCTTTCAAAACATTGACTATGACCATACATTATTTATCATTGTGATTTTGGTCAAATGTATAAGGCCATGTCTTGCCATCATTGCATACCGCACAATTTCTTTTCAAATTAGAGATTGATGGGTACTAATATCCATTACGGCTTCATGGTTTGTTGCAATTTTATCCTCTCCAATCATATAAAAGAAATTTGCATAATTCTAAACAGAATTGGAGATGCGTCATTGGCCTTGGCTGCTCTTCACCATTATTACATTCACAAACATACATGACAAATATGTTCACCATTGTCATATCTAGTAGAAAAAAAACACTCTACCAAGTTCCTTGCCAAGTCTCCCCATGATAACCCCGCCAAGACCTCATGCCAAGATCTTTACCTAACCCCCCCCCCCTAAGATTATTATTGAAATTAATCATGGGCTTATTTTTTACTACTCACTATTTGCACCGAGTTGCCCAAGCAATCTACTTCATTTCAAGCATCATAACTTTTTACTCAAGCATCCAATTGAAGGTTTTTTTTTCACACAAAGATATTCATTGTACACACCTTGTCTCCAAATTTCAAAAACATCCGTCCCAAATTGACTTGATAGAAACCTACCCAAATTTTTAGTTATCCATTCAACAGACAATTGTCCTCTAGGGGTTAAAATGGTCTTAGTAATAGCTCCAAGCACTCAATATTATTATTATAATAAAAATATAAATATAAATATAAATGTAGTGAAAGCAAAATCTCTTGTATTTGGCTCTTTATGGTCTATGCATCCAAAAAGTGGATGCGCCTTGATCAACCTTGATTGTAACTTTCAAAATATTAAGCTTTAGTATGTGGTTCAAACTAAGAAAATGAAGCTTGACAAATTTTCTTTCTATTCCTTATAATTTTTTTAAAGATGTCAAAAACTGAAAGAGTTATTGCCATTGAAAGCTCCAAGTGTTAAAATCCAAGTAACACAATATGGTGTGTTTTTCATTCATATTTTCTACTCCTCAATGCATTTTAAATTTAAACTAAAAAACTATGTTTCTTGTCCTACCATTCACTCATAGTAGAAATTAAAGATTCTTTTAATATATATTCTAATTGATATTATTTTATTTCCACATTTAGCTTTAAAAAATCACAATAATCTGAATTTTCCATCAAATTTATTGAAAATAACAAGATAAATAGAAAATGAATGTGTCTCACCTAAAAATATCAAAATTTTATACAATAATTAAAAATAAGAATAAACTTGGTTTGATAATCAAATTTGATTTTAGATTCTTTGTTGTGGCTGTTTTGGGTGTAAAAAATAAAATAACCAATTGAATTTTTTTCAAACTAATCTATAATGTTGCTTGTACCTCTTGAAAAAAATTGAAGTAATTTGGGTTTTTTTTTGCTATTTTAACTTTTTATGTTTGTTTTTTTGAAAAAAAGATGATAACAATTACAATTTTTCATGAAACAAATTGAAACTTCTTGCAGTGATCTATCAGTCATAGTTCTAAGCAATAAAAATATATATTTTTTGTTTGAACACACTTTAAAAGGCAAAATTTAGCTTAGACATGAAATTTGATCATTTCAAAATGGATCAAGTCCTTTAGGGGTTAATAGCCTTAATGTCAAGAAGTCAAGACTGTTAGTGCTAGCCTATGAAATTGCACCAAAGAAGAAGAAAAGAAGAACATAAAGAGTTGTTGAGATTTTGTTGCGATCCTTCAAATTTGACTATCTACAAAGATTGTTTTTGCTTGAATAGTTCTAAAAATGAAAACATCAAATGATATTAGTAACTCAATATTCAATTCAAAATTCATCCTTAAGTGCAATTAGAAATGAACAACATTGCATGAAAGTGTCCAAGCAACAATTTTGTTTACAACCTCCTTGACTCTTGTAGACATGACATTTGCATCAACCCCTAAAGGACCATTGTCCTTTCGGGGGACAAATGGGATTTTGGGTAGGCACCTACGGCCTCAATTCTTGTCTTGATTTTTAAAACCTTTTTTTGAAAATAGAAAAGCACAATTGCTATTGGGGAATGTATTTATATTCCAATCTATGCCAGGGAGCAAAAGTTATGCCTATATAAGCACAAATATATGGAGATTGGGCAGCAATTTTTTCTACATAAACTTGAGCTTTTAAAAATTAATAATAATAATTCTCATAGGTTTTTGTCTACATTTGAAGCTTTGATTCATTCCATTGCCAACTCCTTGTGAGTTGGCGGGAGTTGGATTACTGCCCAAGGCCCTGGCAAAACGCAAAGCGTCATTGGGTTTCAGATGCGAAGCTCCGCACATCAAAGAATTCTGATAGGGTGCTCCCCCCCCTTGGTTAGAACCACACATGCAAGTTTCTTTGCTTGTAGCTCATCCATGGCAAAATTTTGGACTAGTTATGAGAAAGTTATGGGCAATCTTATTCTTTGGGCAATTCAAGCATCTTCTTGAAAAAATAACTTATAAACATCATTTTTGAATGTAATTTTAACATTTTTTCAAAAAAAAATTGTCAGAAAGGGTAGAGTTTGCTTGCTAGAACAATCTTGCCATTGAGATTCTTGTGTTTTATTTCCATTGCAAGGTTATTAACAATTGAAGTTTTTGTTCAATTTCATACCTACTTCTACCTAATGTTTTTTTAAGAATGAAATTAAGTATTTTTTGTCTGGATTTTTTTCAAAGATTCTCAAGTAAATTTTCCACCATAAAAAAAAAAACTTCAAACTTTGTGGTGCAAAAATTTTAAGTTGAAAAAATTCAAAGTCAAATAATCTAATCATGTAGGGTGCAAAAAAAGTTTGTTTTTACACTAAACACAAATATCTTGCAATATGCGTGATCAAAGTTTTTGAATTTTTTTAACACATTCATGTATGTAGGTGGGCACACCCATAAGCATATGGAAATAAGGGTTTTTGAGTAGGTAAAATAATTGATTAACTTTGAAAAAAATACTGTAAGTTAGGAAGTGGAAACCAAAAATATTGGCATCAATCTCAAGGTTCCAATTGTAAGCATTTTGTTCACAAAGATTTTTCAAAGTCCAAAATCACTAAAATTGTAGGAACCGTGTGTAAGAGATGCTAAAAACAAGGCTTGTTGGTTCTTAAATAGTGAGATGGGTCCTCAAAACCGTCATGCAAGTCACCCACAACCATCACTTTGTCACCCATAATTATCACTTAAGTACCCATAACCATTTGATTTATATTTGTTAGTTCCTCTGACAATGTCAAGTAACGCCCATGGGGCCATGACGGAGATGGGTGCGCCTACCTTAGTCTTGTACAGTACCCTAAAGGGGTGATTGCAAGAAACACTTGTACTGCTATTTGTCCCCTTGGTCTTTGGCAGGTGGTTTTCTGGTTATAACTTTTGCGTCATAAACTTTTTCTTATTGAAATTTGAAAGGAAGGTACATGTAATAGTCACAAACATTCAAATGATTTTTAAATATTTATAAGATTATTTTTCTATTTCTAAATAGCCCCCAATTCTGTGTCTACTTTGGCCATTTTGAGGGTTTTGAGTATTGCTTCTAACCCTAAAATGCAAATCTGAAGGCCAAAATTCACAAACAAGTTCTTGTACTAAAGTTACACTATTCTACAATTTTTTTTCAAAAATAGTAAAATATCCACCTTCTACGTGTGCCCAAAGTGCACTAGTTTTGGTCAAGTGCACAAAATACAATTTATTTTTCCCAAAAATGAATTTGATGGAAAAGGAATACCTTCAAGCTAGGAAAAATGGCCAAATTTTAGATTATTATTTTTTGATTTTTTTTTCTATTTTCTAAAAAGCAAAAGCTAATTGTCCATTTTCTTGGTGTTTTTGGTCTTTCTATTTTTGTGCATAACTCTTAGATTTGTTTTTTTCTAGGTTTGAGTTTTCAGAAGTATTTTACTTTAAGTGTTTTATAAATTATCCATTTTTTATTTTATTTTAAAACAATTATTCCAAAAGCTCATAGTGACTGTTTAAAGCTGTTTGAGACAAAATTGGTGTTTCTTGCAATCACCCAAAGAAAGAGTAAGTAAGTCCCTCTTGTGGGATTCAAAGAAGTTTGTACTATGAATAATATAATGGACATTTTATTCTCACATTTTTGGTATGTGATCCCCATGCAATCCCAATCAAGCACACCGGATTTTAGTTACCAAAAATCAAAATCCTATTTTTGGTAAACTATTTTGTGTCAAAATCATGGTTTTACAAGAAAGCTGATTGAAAATCATTGGTGATGAATTTTTGAGATTTTGTTGCATGGATATGTAGGAGACATCCATACGTGCACGATTCTTTCAAACAAATGTTTCCAAAAAGTTTCAAAATTCCTTCTATAGAGGTTTGAATGTTAGAGTTATCATGTCCAAATTTAGTAAAATACATATTTCTTCTTGAAAATTTGTTTTTGTTATTTGACTCATACTTTGTATTTAAATTGAACCTTTAAACATGATGACATGTTTAGTTTGCAAAAAACTAATTTTCATGATGTATTTTACTAAATTTGGACATGATCACCTTAACAAGGAATTTTGAAACTTTTTGGAAACATTTGTTTGAAAGAATCGTGCACGTATGGATGTCTCCTACATATCCATGCAACAAAATCTCAAAAATTCATCACCAATGATTTTCAATCAGCTTTCTTGTAAAACCATGATTTTGACACAAAATAGTTTACCAAAAATAGGATTTTGATTTTTGGTAACTAAAATCCGGTGTGCTTGATCGGGATTGCATGGGGATCACATACCAAAAATGTGAGAATAAAATGCCCATTATATTATTCATAGTACAAACTTCTTTGAATCCCATAAGAGGGACTTACTTACTCTTTCTTTAGGGTATTGTACAAGACTAGTACATGATTGTGTAAAATGACCAATTTTCAATTTTTTTTTAATCTTTGCCATAGAAATGGCAGTTTTGAGTGTCTTTTGATCAAATAAAGACCACGGTCCTTTAGGGGTTAAGTTATCTTTACAATGTCAGATTTGATCTTTGCATGATAGTTTAAATCATGTTTCTCCTAGTTTAACAAGCATCAAAATATTTAATGTTGAATGTGCCATTTTACAACTAGATCTCAAGATGAGCAATTGTCATGTTCTCTAACCTCCTAACGAAGCGTCTATTTTTCTAAACTCCTCTCCAATTTCTTTAAATCTAGGTTTATCCACGTCTATAAAGTTTTCAAATAATGAATTTAGTTGCTTATTTCTAATGTACGGATAAAACTACTTGAGGTTTTAAAACTACTTGAGGTTTTATTTAAAAGTGGTCTCAAAAGACATACCACATTCTTGAAATTTCTCTTTTTGCACTTGCACATTTCCCTCCCTAACTATGTGAAATGTGCACTTAGCCACAAGTAAAGGAGGGAATTGTTTTAAGTATAATTCAAGCATAGGAACTTGTTGATTGGGCCAAGGTGGGATGACTTTCTCCAAATCTATAGTTCGACTTGTACTACCGCCATCATTGTCTTTGTTTTGGTTGTGTTGGTCCTTACTCTTGTTGTTGTTGCAATTATCGTCTAAATTGGTCTCATTGCACTTACCTCCATAAATGGGAATGATATTGGTATTGATGTCCAACAAAGTGTAGCAAATGGGGTGTGGCTTTGGTTGTTTTTGGAACCATGTGTATAAACATGAACAACAGAACAAGTGACCATAAATGCTTGCAACTAGTTGATTCTTGGGAGGAGGCTCCTAACAAATTTGACATTCAACTACATATTATTAATTTGAGTGAACCTTGCATAAGCTTCTATATTTTGTTGGCAATGGAAGACTATCCTCCATGAGTATAATTATATTTGTGAGGTGTAATTGATCTTCATTTGTCCTAAAAAACGGGCTACTTTAACTTGTGTGACCTTGACATGATAATTGCTAGTATATTACTAGATTGAGTGAAAAAATGGATAAAAGTGTCAAACCCCTCCCAAATAATACAAGGTTTGCCAAACATTGGATGAAAGTGACTAATATTAGTATACTTTATGGATGAACGTGCACACGTTGATGATGATTCTATCCATCTTTGTCCTCACTTGCTTGCATTCATGGGTGCATGTCATGCGACCAACACAAAAACAAGAAAAAGTTCTTAGCACCGGGGTTTCTATTTCCAGTTCTTTTTTTTAATTTCAATCTTTTTGTTTTGTCATCTTCTGAATGTTCTGCTGTTATGCTGCCTGGCTGCGTGGATTCCTTTTACTTTTTTCTTTTGCTGCTTGTCTGTGAAAGTAAAAAGGAATAAAACAACAACAGTAATGCCGGCATTCTTGTGCGACACTTGGGGAATGTTATGGACTCATGGTTGCATTCATTGCCACGACGTTTCGCCATTTTTTCTTCAAAAGAAAAAAGAAAACCTCCCATTAAGAAAAATGATTCGTGCATGATGTGCGGTTTCTGGGAGGATTTTTAAAAATATTGATACTGCCGCCCCGCCCTTTTTTTTTTTTGATACTGCCACCCCTTTTGATACTGCCACCCCCTCTTACAACATTGTTCAATTCTTAATTGTTTTTGAGGACAGTTGTTTTTTAAAAATTAGAATTAAATATGTATACAATTGAGTGTTTTTTTGTTGGTGTTTTTTAAAATGATAAATTGCAATTAATTTTTTGATAAGAAAAAACAACAAACACCAACAATAAATCACTTGATTTTATACATATTTGATTCTAAATTATTAAAAAAAATGTTCCCAAAAACCATTAAAATTTGAAAAATTATGTAAAAGAGAGGTGTGACAATATCAAAAGGGGGTGGCAGTATCAAGACCCTTTTAACCCCTAAAGGACCAAAGTCCCCTTGGGGGACTTTTGGGATTTTGGGCATGTACTTATGGCTAAACTACTTTGTGTATTTTTTTGAAACTTTTATGGAAGATGGGGAATTCAAAGATCTATGTGGGCATCTAAATTTTACCTCATTCCGACATTTATTGAAGAAGTTAAAAATGAATTTACAAGAAATTTAGTTTGCCGGGCAATCCAAAAACTTCTTTAAAATTTGCATTTAAAAAAAATAAAAATTCAAGGTTAGTTCTTTAGACTTACTTATACATGGGAAGCTTGGAATCATTCAATTCTAGTTGATGAGATGAAAGTTATGAGAAGTTTTAGTTTGTGGGTAGGTGTGGAGAATCTCAAAACAATGCCTACATGCAAACTAAAACTTCTCACAACTTTCATCTCATCAATTAGAATTGAATGATTCAATGCTTCCCACATATACATAAGTCCAAAGAACTAACCTTGAATTTTTATTTTAAAAAAATGCAATTTTTAAAAAAGTTTTTGGGTTGTCCGCCAAACTAAAATTCTCATAAATTCATTTTGTACTTTTTCAATAAATGTCGGAATGAGGAAAAATTTAAATGCCCACACAAATTTTTGAATTCTCCATCTCCAATAAAAGTTTCAAAAAATCACGCAAAGTAGTTTAGTCATAGGTACATGCCCAAAATCCCATTTGTCTTCGAAAAGGGGGCTTGGTTCTTTAGGGGTTAAAATATGTAATTTTGTTGTTGTTGTTTTGGTCCATACATGCGAGCAATCTCAGTAATCCCAGCATCGGTAGTCCGAAATCCGATTGGGTTGAATTTTTCCCTCCCTTATCTAAAGCAGGTGGCTTTCAGGTGTTTGGAGTGGTTCTTTGTTGTTACAATAGATTGCTTTAAAATTTAAAATTTTGGGGTTGAATGGCAAGTGTGACCATTCGAGCATCTCTAGTGGTACAGATATTTGAAGGCCTCAGAGCATCTCCACTCGTACGGTAAGACTATGGGTAAGGGAGATTTTTGGATGAAAAGGAAGCAACTAATGCATGAATTTTCTAAGATATTTTCTTGGGCACAATAAAAATTGCATAAACTACACCAAATAGTGCATTAGGCTACCTTAACAATTAGGTTGTCTTACCTTGGCAAAGTTACCTCATGACTCACACTTGGTCACTTGGAGGAGCATGCAACTCTCTTTATGCTATAGAATTCCTAATTTTGTTTAAATTCTAACTTACTCCCTAGCTTTGGCGCTTGTTCTTGTGCCCAACCCTTGCTTTCCTCCTCCATTAATCATCATAGTAATAATTAACAAAAGTTATTGTAGTCTAGGTAAATATTTAAATAATGTGAAATGTTGAGAAATTAGTGTGGGGCAATCTAAATGCACTATTTGGTGTAGTGCATAACAACTCTTTCAAACTTCATCCTTTTTGGAATAATTAAAAGGTTGAATAATCAATGATGGAGAATCTTTTTGTTTTTGCAAACAAGGAGCCTTGTTATTCCCTAAAGGACCAAGGGTGTTTTTTGAAAAAAAATCTCATAAAATGCCAACTATCAGTGCATTGCCCAAGATTTAAATTAAAGACTTTTTTTCTCAATTTCAACCATACAAAAGTGTGCAAAACAAATAAAATAATATGTGCAGAAAAATTCAACCCATTTGACCACATGGATTGTAAGATTATAATGTTTGAAGTGAGAAAAACCACTTTTTTAAATTCCTGCAAAACAAGGTCAATAGACTTTTACCCTTCCTAGAGTAAAATTTTTGCTCTACCCAAATTTGAGCTTTTTGACCATTCACAAGTATATGATGTTAGGTTCACTCATGAAAAAATTTAGATGCAAAAATACAATCTAGCTTGTTCTAAATCATCCTCCAATGCGAAGAGATTAAGCTAATTGGCAATACATTAGTCATTCTTTCATGATTTCTTGTGCAATGAGGAAGTTTTTTATTTGAAATTTGATTGGTGAAAAATTAGAGACAAACATTTGAAACATACGAAAAAAAGTTTCAAGAGTTTTGGATTTATAGATTGAAAGATAACATGGCTTGAAGTTAAAGGATTTTTTTTTCTTGAAGTTGCCCGAACATAGTTAACAAAGTTTGACTCCTTTCAAATGTGATGTGAGAGCTCTTCTTTTTTATTGACAATTGTCCACCATGTTTTTTTAATAACATACTTGCCAAATTTCAAAAATTGATGAGAGTTTTAGCATAAGATTCTCCAAAGATGCCCAAATTGCTTAAGATGCCCAAATAATTTTGGGCAACATAACTTTTGAACCGGGCATCCGATTGGGGAAAAATTTAGATTTCCACTTAGGAAATACATATTTGCACCTTGTGTAACAACTTTGAGAAAATCAAATAAAAATTGACTCCACATGACCCTACCCAAGTTCTCAAGTGGCTGTCAAACAACAACTTCATCCTTTAGGGGTTATTATTTGAACATTAATTTACCTACTTGGACGGTTAGGGGAACAAGTGGTCAACGTTAGAAACAAGAAACAATGTTTTTCCTAGTGATGAATATTTCTAGGTCAACAAAGGATGCTCTTAGCGCATCTGCACCTTTTTTTTTACTCAAGAATTTGATGTCAAACTTGGATGATAAGTACTCGGGACGAGAACAATAAATCTCATCTCACGCTGAAAATGACCTTGACACCTTGTTTGGGTGGTCAGGATCTGCATTTCCATATGCAAGAATCCTCAAGTTTCCAGAAATGAAGTGCACTGATGAAAGGTGATTTACTATATATACATGTGTTCGCTAGTATTTGGATGAAATTCGATAACAGAAGCTATATTATTGGATGAATGATGTTAGGTGATTCTTTCCACCTCTATTTTACGTCCATGCTTCGCAGGGTCCATCAGTATCAGGGTTTAATTTTTGTAGAGCGACCCGCACCCCAGAGTACTGGCAGGTAAGGAAAGTTTGACTAAATTTGGATCAACTGAATGATAAACAAAAATTCATCCAAAAATTTGTTAATATAAGCTACTTTCATCCAAAAGCTGGCAAATTGAGATTGTAGTGCAGGAAGGATTTGGCGATTTCATCCAAATTTTTGGATGGATTTCTTAGTGGATTGATAGCCGGCTGACTTTTGAGGTAAGATTTAGGCGAAATTTCGCCAAAAAATTAAACGCTGTCCATTACTCCATCTCTTTAGACCCATGTTCAAATTGAAAACAAAAAAACAAGGACCCGGGCTCCACCAATGAAGAACCTAAAAAAGCAATCCATCATGACCCCAACAACATGGGAGGGGATCAGGAGCGACGGGGTGAACAGAGGCTGCCTTTTGAGCAATTCCGGGGCCATGTTCCTTATATGCAGTATACCTCAATATCCCTCAAATAGATTCAGAACCTCCTCTGTGTAACACGTGGCATACAGATCTTGATTGAAAGGGGTATAAGGTTTATGCATATCTAAACAAAGAACGAGTTGCTGCTTATTTGCTCATGATGGGTTGGTTACTTTGCTTTTTTTTAGAGGAGAAGGTTCCATTTGTAAACCAAAACAAAGAAACAAAACTTGCAACGGCGCAGTAATGCTTTCGTCCTTTTTCAACTTAAGTCCTATCAAACTCAAATAAGTTTATATTGCTACATATAGTCATATACTCCTTGAAAAAATAGTTCAATAATTCATGGGGCGTAGCTCCAGCTGGACGACAGTAGGGATCATTCGCGACTTGCCATTGGTTACATGATGTGCCGGTTGTGAGGACGCCATATTAAGATTCCGGTAGTAACTAACTAACGTTGGATACAGCTACTAATTTCGTGTTTTCTGTTGGAAGTGCATGGAATGTTCTTAGGGTCGCCATTTTTAGTGGCGGAGTAGAATTAAGAGAAAATACCGAAAATAGGCCTGACAAATGGCCATATTTCGAAAATAAGCATGACAGTTAGAAAATATATAAAATAGGCCTCATCATATATCAAAAGTAGGCCGTGCAACTACAGTGACTAAAATTTTGTGCATGTTTATTTAGGGACCAACTAGGGAGGCACCCCCAGTTGCTAGGGAGACATCCCCTATATCCCAACCTATTAAATTTGAGATCATTGTTACATCAAAATAAAAAATAAATTAAAGTAATATTTTAGGGCATATTTGCATCTGCACGCATTGTAAACATATTACAAATATGTCTCATTTGTGACATGGTCAGGAGTGAAAACTTACAAATAAAAGGAATGACTAGTTTTAACTCTTGACCATGTCACAAATGAGACATATTTGTTATATGTTTGCAGATGTAGATGTGCTCTAAAATCCTGTTTTGATTTTATTTCACATTTCAACATAACAATAATCTCAAATTTAATAGGTTAGGCTATAGGGGGTGTCTCCCTATCACTTGGGGGGTGTCTCCCTATCAATTGGGGGGTGTCTCCCTAGTTTGGCCCTTTATTTATGAGGTTTGATATATGCACATTGTGGGGGTAACTTTTAGAATTTGAATTCACATTTGGAAACCTTAATTTAGTCTAAAACCACAATAGAGGTTACAATTGAACAACGCCCAATGAAAAGGCTTAGTTAGGGGTAAATTATTATTTTTACCCTTGTTTGTAAAAAAAGCTAAGCTTTTAGGTTTAGAGTAGTTCAATTGTAATTTTCATTGTGGTTCTCAACTAAATCAAGGTCTTTAAATCCAAATGTGAATTCAAATTTTCCAAATTTAGCTTTTAAATGATAAATATCTAAATTTTACCTCCCCATGATGTGCATATATCAAACCCAATAAATAAGCATGCAAAAATTTTGGTCACCGTAGTTGCAAGGCCCACTTTTGATTTATGATGAGACTTTTTTCAATATTTTTTAATTGTGAGGCTTTGAAATATGACCAATTGTCTGGCCTATTTTTGATTTTTTCCCTAGAATTAAGGACCTACATTATATAGTACATTTAAATTGCCCCACACAAATTTCTTGACATTTTGCACTACATAAATACTTATTGCTACTACAATAATTTTCATCAATAATTACTACAACAATTAAAATTTAAAGAGCTTGACAACAACAATAAGATTGGGGAAAAACAAACTAACTACGTCTAGGTTGTATACCATGTGAAATCCAAAAATTTAAAGAGTTGTATGTGCCTCAAAGTGGTCAATTAATGAGTCAGGAGGAAACATTCCAAAATAAGGCAACCGAATTGTCTAGGCAACCTAAATGCAATGTTTAGTGTAGTTTCCATCTTTAATGTGTGTTCAGAAACGCCATGTGGTAAGGACTATGAGTACTATTATAACAAGTTAATTCACTTATAGTAAGAGTTAAATAATTTCAAATTTTTTTTATGATATTGTAAAAATTAATAAGAAAGTAGTTAATTATGTTTTGAAAGATTAAAGTAGATAAAACGTCTAATTGGAATGGATTGATGTGTCCAAGTCTCAAGGACCTAGATGGTTACATCCTTGATCCTAGTATTAGGAGGTAGACATGTAGAGAATCAACATATATCTTCATCCAAAACATTCAGGTCTTCATATGTTAACCGCAAACCGCAAAAGGATCAAGCCCTTTTTTCTGTGAAAATCACTGAAAACTGCCACTTGTAGAGGAATGAGTAGAAATATAGATTAATACTTTTTTTGAGAATCCAACACTAGGATCCTGCCCTAGATTACAAAAGGTATGTATGCAAAAAAAATCAGTTCATTGTAGATGTACCTTATAGGAGTGAGATATTGACATCTGAAGTGGAATTTTATTCTTCCCCCTAAATTTTTAGAAGCCTTTGACAGTTCTTATATCAAAAAATTGCTCTACACAAAGTTGATGTTTATTTGTTATATGTAGAAGACCAAGTTAGGTAAGTGTGAGATAATTTTCAAATGTATTGGAAATATGAATCATACTTTGCAAAATCTTGCAATGTCATAACGCCATGAAATTTGCATATACACTAGGCAAAATTTGAGGATTTATGTAAATTTGAGAAATTTGAATTACTTTTATCCAAATGTCGAAAACCAAGGAAACTTAGTCTACTACAATTTGGAAAAAAAAAGGTTAAAAAACAAATAAAAGAACCCAATTTTACAAGGGGCAAAAGGATTGGAGGTTTGGGAGTCCCATACCTACTAGCAAACTAAAACTTCTCACTCATCAATCAAAATTGAATTATTGAAAGCTTCCCCCACATATGTGAATAGAAAGAACCAATTTCAGATTTTTGTTTAAAAAATGCAATTTTTAAAGAAATTTTTAGGTTGTCCGCCCTCCCTCGTTTTCTAGAAGTTCATACATATAAACATTGGGCATTTGATATGTGTACCGCACCCTTTGAGCTACTGTACCACACCTCAAGATAAATTTTAGATTTCTACCATTAGAAAGTTGAATTTGAGAATTTTGAATTCAGATTTGGACTTACAGACCATGATTTAGTTAAGAACTATAAAAAAAGTTGCAACTCAACAACATCCAAAAAAAAAGTTTATCTTTTTCTACAAACAAAAGTAAAAGTAACACTTTTCTCCCTAGCTAAACTTTTTCTTTGGATGTTGTTGAATTGCAACTTTTTTATGGTTCTAAACCAAAACATGGTCTCTAAGTCCAAATCTGAATTCCAAATTCTCACATTCAACTTTATGATGATAGAAATCTAAAACTTACCCTAGGGTGTGGTACAGTAGTTCAAAAAGCGTGATACATACATCAATTCCCATAAACATCTTGTCAATGGCCTAAGTTTGAACTTAGAACCACCTTTTTGGTATGACAAAACCAACATCATTACATCATGGCAGCAAAGTGCTTTCATAAGAATTAGGTCAAATTTATACAAAGGAAAGTGGTATGCTCATTTTCCGTACTATCCTTATATAATTTTCACAACAATCTTTTGCCACCTTTCATATAGCAACTTAGCAATGCAGCAACCATTGGGATATGTAGCATTATTCATACACTCTCTAGCAAAATTGTGTACTCACTAAAGCTCTTCTAAATTTGGTTAGTTGAATCATAACATTTGAGGTAGCATTTGAATTTTGTAGCCCCGACTACATTGAATTTACCCAAATTCTTGTAAAACTACCTTATTAGTGGTTATTGCAAACTTGCTTGTTTTTTTAAATAGTGCAAGCTAGATAGTGCAAGGTTCAGTTTTTGAAATTATTTGTGTAATGATTTTATTATCGTTATTATTATTTATTGAGAAGTTTGTTTTTGTTCCAATATGCAAAAGGAATGTTAGATTGAAAGTGTAACTAGAATGCTTCATCCGCTCGAACTATAATGTTCTCATTCCTTTAACCTTTGAACCAATTAGCAATTTTGAGACCAAAATTGCTAAAGTAAAACTTGACCTGGTAGAAAAACACTCCACGATGATTGTTGGGGTGTATTTTTTGTACATTTGTCCATGTGGTCCTCAAGCTAATTTGATTTTCTACATAAAAGATTATTTTTAGATTATTTTTCTTGTCCTTGAGAAGGCCCTGATACTTACAAATGGATTTTTTTTTAAATTGCATTGCAAAAAGAGGAATTTTAAGGTTTGCAAGTTAATGATTTCAATCGCCTTGAACCTAGTGACTCTTGAGATTATGCTGCACAAGTGTGTTTAACCCCTAAAGCACTAAGCTCAAAGTTTCATCAAAACCGCTCCAAAACTGCCATTTCTAATACAAGTATTGATCAAATTTTAGAAAAAATAATTTTTTTTGACAAATGTAGCTATAAGATATTGTATTACACTAGTATCAAAAAACGTGAAAAAAAATTCAAGAGTTTTCACCATGTAAACTGTTAGATATTTTAGTTTGAATTGACAAGAAGCCATTTTTTGTCTCTGCAAAAATCCAGGCAGCTGCACTTCACAAGGTTGTATTTGTATGAAAAAAAACTCCAAAATGGTTGTGATTTTTTGGATTTGTTCTTTGAAGCAAGTTGGGTACACACTTGAAAATTTTCAAATCATTTGGAATTGTAAAACACATGGAAAACAATAGTAAGTAAAAAGAAGTAGAGAATGATTCAAACCACTAAATTGTTAAGAACTTAATTACAGAAATGAAAATTTCCAATTGCAATGGTTGTAATGTTGTAGTAAACAATTTACATCTTTTGGTTTTTTTTTTTTTTTCTAAGATGTGGAAAATTGAGTAAATTAATGGACTTCAATGTTTATTTTAGAGTAGAGAATCCATAATTGCTTGCAAACAAAAACTCCTCATAACTATCATGTCATTGATCAAAATGGAATGATTCAAAGCTTCCCAAGTGTACATAAATCTAAAGGACTAATTTCAAAAACCAAAATTCAAAAAATGTAATTTAAAAAAAAAATGGTTGCCCGCCAAGCAAAGAAAACTAAACATCATACAATAACTTTTGAACCATGAAGTCAAAAGTTATGAAAAAAATTGGGCCTTAAAGCTACTCTTCAAACACATGATGTGGGAAATTTTCAAAGAAAAAAATGAAAACCCCATTGGTAGTGAGCTGCCCAAAATTGCTATGTTGCCAGAAAAGGATGTTTAGTGCTTTGGGGGTTAAAATGTATGTGAAAATAATCACACCCATTATACATATTTATCATGCTAAAAATGACTTATTTGTAAAAGTAGTCTAGCAGTTTTAGCATACAAAGGGTAGATTCTTAAAAATTGCAAATAATTAATGATCTTATTTCTTTGGAAAATCAAAATAGCAAGCACCTAACTTACATCTTCACATTTGTAAATTATGAAAAAAATAAAAAACAAAATAAAAGTTTGTTGGACTTTTTTAAATTTTACTTTGCCTTTATTTTTATCATTGCCCAAAAATTGAAAACTTGAAATCATAGGTTTTAAAGCCTATTCCATGTGCTTGTTGTCATTGAAACTCTTTGGAATATGTTACATGAGTATGTTAGGATTATGTGCAAACAAATATAATTTAATTGGACCTTCTTTTGAGGCCATTTGCATTACCCAATCTAAAAAAGAAATTATACATCCTATCATACCTTCTTGCCAGATTGTTAACCCCTAAAGTCCCAAGGTCTATTTTGCATCAAAAACCACTCATTTTTTTCATTTCTATTGTAAAAAGAGAAAGACTTCACATATTATTTTTTTGCATATCACACCATAGGATCTTGTACAAGACTAGTTTAAGAACATGTGGGAGAAATTTCAAAATGTTTGATTACCTAAATTGAAACATATTTGCATTTAAAATGAAGAAATCAAGATTTCTGACACCTTGCTTGAGTACATTTTATAGCATTGAATCTTTGTAACTTAAAACTTTTGCATTGCTGATTTTCAATTATTGATTGTTTGTATTGAAGAATTGAGTTGAGAATCTAGGGAAAAAACTCAAGAGAAATACACTTAACATTTACTTTAAATTTTTATTAAATAGAAGTAGGTACCAAAATTGAAAGGAAAACAAAATTGTTAAAAACTCTAAGATGGAATTGATACACGCTAATGTGGTGAAATTCTTTTAGCAAGAAATCTTAACCTCGCAAAACTCAAAAAATTGTGAAATTTCAGTTAAAAAGTGAATCCCACATATTTTTTTCCAAGAAGATGCTATAATTGCCAAATGATTAAGATAGTCCATATCTTTTTTCACAACAAATCGTAATGGAACAAATCTAAGCTTCCTATGTAAACAAAAATAAAATCTATGAGATTATTATATTTAAGTATTTTTATTTAATTTTTTTGTGGGGGTCGTTTTTGCCCAATGAATCAAAAAAAGCTTTTAGTGCCGTAATTTTTGCTTTAATGCACAAACCAAGATAAAAACTATATTCCAAAAAAGCTAAATAAATGTATTTCTCAATCTTCTATAATTTTTTTTAGAAAACTACAACAAATATTGAGATTGTAACAGCTTGTAGGAAATCCATTTTGTCGCTACATAACATTTAGTAGCCTAAAGAGAGATTGCCTTTCCCTCTCTTCAAGTATCATCCACAAACTTCATCATGACACAAACAAAACAAAAAAAGGTTTTTTTTTTTTTTTTTTAATTTTTCTGACATGATCGGCCCCCACATTGACGTATGTGCACTAAACTGAACCTCTCTTTCATAAACTCTCTGACAAATTCATCCATGTGTCCTCTTAGCTACTGATGGATGTGGAATATTCCACACTCTTCATTTGGAAGAAGGGCAGGCACAATGAGCGCTATTGAATGTTATGTAGGGACAATAGGACATTAGGGGTTTATAGTTTTAAGAATTAAGGTAGACACACCCATAAGCGAGGAAATAAAGGTTTTAGAGTAGGCAAAATAATTGACTTAACTTTAAAAAAAATACTGTAAGTTAGGAAGTGGAAACCAAAAATATTGGCATCAATCTCAAAGTTCCAATTGCAAGCATTTGTTCACAAAGATTTTTCAAGTCCAAAATCACCAAAATTGTAAGAACCATGTGTAAGAGATGCTAAAAACAAGGCTTGTTGGTTCTTAAATAGTGAGATGGGTACGCAAAACTGTCATGTAAGTCACCCACAACCATCACTTTGTCATTCGTAACTATCACTTAATTATCCATAACTATTTAATTTATATTTGTTAGTTCCTTTGACAAAATTAGATAACGTGTATGGGGACATGACGCGGATGGATGCGCCTACCTTAAATGTTGGAAAAGTGTTCATTGCGCACAAGTTGTATCAGAATTTCAAAAGCAATCCATGCTAATTTCCAATCACAATTGTGAGCCCAAAATTTATACATTGCCAAAAAATTGATCCTTTGACTCGTAAACGTCCAAAGATGAGTAAGACAAAACATAGATGTGGGTATAAAATATGACTTCTGAAAAGCGCTTGCGCCATATACACTTCTCACGAAGTCCTCTATCTCACAAACGCTTCCATGTTCCAGATTTTTAGAAATTTGGTTTGAGTTTTTCTACCACGAGGTTTTAGGTTTTTGCATATCTTTGCATTTAGTTTCAAGTGATGAAAAAATGATCATGCTCATTAACCCTAAAGAATGAAACAACCAGTTGTTGGTCTCAACTCATTTTCACTGCAACTTTTGAATGAAATTTTATAATTTCAATTTTGAAATTTTCCTGCTTCTGAGAAGGGAAGAAATCCTAGTGCAACCAGTAAGAGGCTGGCAATATTTCAACAGGCCTTTCAAAGAGGATACTTAGATTGAGTTCAAAACAATGTTAGCCCCAGTACAGGTAATGAAACAACAGAGAGCAACAAGAGCACCCAATCTTAAAAGTTTTAAATAGTTTAATCCTTACCACCAATTTCTAAGATTTATCCTTTTGAAACAAGAGCACCCAATCTTAAAAGTTTTAAATAGTTTAATCCTTACCACCAATTTCTAAGATTTATCCTTTTGAACTCATTGATAGGTAAGGTAGAAATACCATAAACCGTTAAAATGAGCATTTTAGCCTGTAAGATATGGGGAATTTCTTGAGAAATTGAGCCCAATATGTGCAAAAACGTAGACAAGGAAGAATGCAAAAGAAAAGGATTTTTTGTTCCTCAAGAATGAAAATTTTAAGCAATACAAATGCAAATGTGGATTATTCATTTGGACCCATTCTTGTTTCATAAGTTCACCTAAAATGACTACCTTTGGAATTTTGTTCCAAATAAGTGTGAACCAATCAAATGCAAGAAAATCATATCATTCTGGAATCTTTTTCAGGCTTAGCTATTGCTGGTTTCAAAACAATCTACTATGCCATTAGAGGGGGTACCAATTTATAGAATTCCTACCTTAGAGACTTCCTTTCATAATGAACACTTGAAATTTGATGAGTTTTGTTTGTAATAGGGGTAGTCATGGCACTTTCTTGGACACGTGTGGAGAATGAGAACAAAGACGTACTGCATTGCTGGTGGCTGCTAAAGCTTCTGTCATTCTTCACGTACTAAACTTCTCACCATCCCATGCTTCTCCTTTGGAGGTGAAGAATGGAGTGGAGAATGAGTTAGCGCATGAACCTCTTATCATGATTTGCTTGTTTTTCCCGCTTGTGAATAGCTTTTCACCCTAACTCTTTTTGTTTCTCCAATTGCTAGCCATGCTACCTTTCTCAAAGTTAACCATTCTCCATCACACACAAATGGGGTGTCACAACACCTTCCTAAAGAACAAGCTCCTATTGGCTCTTACTTTCATGCAGCCGATTCTCAATTTCCATTCTCTTTTCATACTCAAAGAAGCTGTGACTAAGGTAGAGCCACCCGTTTCCAACCATGGGATGCAATCCTGTTCAAATGTGCTCAAGGTGTACAATTAGATTTTTCAAATCTAGATGCGTCTTAAATGTCTTATTTTTTGTGCTAAAAAATAAGACATCTATGATGTGCCTAGATTTGATAATCTAATTGTACACCTTGAGCACATTTGAACAGGATTGCATCCCATGGTTGGGAATGGGTGGCTATACCTTACCCCTAAGGTAACCCGCTCTAATGCCAACCATGTGCCTAATCCAATACAAATGCACACAATACGTAGATTTCAGGTTTAAAATCTAGGCGAGCCCAAGATAGCTTATCTTTTGTGTCATAAAAGATAAGCTATCTAGGGCTCGCCTAGATTTTAAACCTGAAATCTACGTAGTGTGTACATTTGTACGAGATTAGGCACATGGTCAGCATTAGAGCGGGTTACCTTAAACCCTAAGGGACCAAGCAAAGTTTTCACCAAAAACTCTTCAAAACTGCCATTTGTAGAGCATCAACCAAATTTGAAAACAGAAACAATTTTATGCATATGTGACCGTAGGATCTTGTAGAAGAATGGTTTTAGAAGATGTGGAAATTTTTTTAGAGTTTTCCACCATGTGGTTTGGAAGTTAAAATGGTTTGAATATTCAAAAATGGCTTGTAAAAAACTAGGCAGTTATCCTTCAGAAGGTGAAATTCCTAAGGAAAAAAGGCCATGTGGGTGTTGCTTCTCTAAATTCCTTATTCCACCTAAGTAAAGTACATGTCAAAAAAGTTTCAAATCATTTGAAGTTGTACAACATATGGAAAAAAATTAGTAAGTAAAAAGAAGTAGAGAATGATTCAAAACACTAAATCGTTAAGAATATATTTATGGAAATGAAAAATGCCAATCCTAATGGTCATAATGTTGTCATAAACAATGTTCATCTTTTGGTTTTGTTTTTTTTTCCAAAATGTTAAAAATTGAGTAAAATAAAGGACTTCAAAGTTTTTTTTAGAGTGGAGAATCCATAACTGCTCGCAAACAAAAAAACCTCATAACTTTCATCTTGTTGATCCAAATGGAATGATTCAAAGCATCCTACATTCACATAAATCTCCTAAACCAATTTGGATTTTTTGTTTTTGAAAAAAATGTTTTTGAAAAATTTGCCCAGGCTGCCCGCCAAACCTAAAAAACAACATATGGGCTATAACTTTTTATTTCATAATTCCAAATGTCATGAAATTTAATGCATATGAAAGATAAACCTCGTCCCCACATTCTTTTAAAATTTCAACCCCAAAATATGAAAAACTCCAATCACAGGTACCGACCTGAAATCGCTATGTTTCTAAAAAAAAAGGGGGTCTGATCCTTTTAGGGGTTAATGTACTTTGTCCATCTCCGAAAAAATCCATTCAATGACCAAATTTCATGCACAATAAATGTTTTCCACCTAATTCACCATCAATCACCTAATTTCAAACTACAAAGACAAATTTATGAACACTCATGTAGCTACATTCCAAAATATGTAAGGGAAAGAAAAATCCGCTTATCCCATGATTGAGCTCGGGGCTCCCCCAATAAAGCCACCCCAAGGTATGATAAATCCCCACACCCAACAAGCCAGCAAGACGACCAAGGAATCCCGTCTCATCGCCACAATCCCATCCACTGCACCCACGACCGTGACCCCTCTTCAATGCGCTGCCCCGCACCGGCGGCCGCGGCCGGCCCGGGCCCGGGCTGTCCCAGCCAATCAGCACATGGACCCGGCCCAGGCGCTCAGGCGCACCCGAGTCACCCGACTTCTCATCAACCCAATCATAGGGGTTGTCAGAAAAGTGGGAGACAACATGAAAGCCGTCGAGCCCATCATGATGAGCCAGGGCACGCCATCATTCGTTCGACACATGTCAGGCCATTATAGGAGTGAGAGATTAAGGCCACTCGCCTGGCACAGCCCACGTGCCGCGGTCTCCTGGTCGCCGACGGAATGCGTGGGTCAAGCTGGGCGCACTATCAACCCGGTCATGATTGTGGAGACGGCTGCCTGCCAGGCGTGGTCGGCCATGATGGCGTGTGATGGATCAAGTGGGTTGGACGGGGAAGGGGGGCTGGCTCTTGATTATTACTCTGACCCCTGCCCGACCCGTCCCCGTCCTCCCCCACCCGTTCCCACACTTGTTGCTGGACTGGAGTGCCTGGCTGCCCTGGTTTCTACTGCGGCACTGCCCCATTCCTGTCCTTTGGCCGTCAAATGATTATAGTTCCTGTCTGACTTGGAAAGCTAAAAATTTAAGAATCTTTGCCCACATAATCATTCATGGCGGAGTGATTCCCAATGCTGGTTTTCTGAAGAAAAAATATTAAAAAATGAACCATTTTGGGGGCCGTGAAAGCCTGGTCACACCAAAATCAAACGCCGTTCGAGGACGTCTTTTTGTTAAGAACAAGTGGCGGGGACTTACTTCTCTGTGTCAAAATATATTTCTTGAATCTTTAAATCTTAAACGTGGACAGGAACGAAAATCGTCCTCTGGCTGCCAAATAACAAACTGAGTTAGAGCATCACCACCGCTCTCCCGCAACATCGAACATTGCCAAAGAATTGACAAGCGATCACAAGGGTCATTTCACATACCAGCTCCGTCTTTCCGGGAACACCTCCACCGCGCGCTCATGCTACTTCGTCTCTTCTTCTCTCCAGCACCGAGACAAGAAGCAACTAGGAACGAGCCTTCAATAGATTTGAGTGCTCACATGAGAGTAACGTGAACGCTTGTAGCGTTGCCCACAAACTTGGGAAAGGTTTTGGCGTGGATGTCATGGAGCTCAGAAGTTCTCCCTTTGCCCGACAATCGCGTTTGCGTCTCTTCTTGCATTTGTGGTGGCGATGCTCTTACAGAAAAAAGTTGTCTTTCAGCTAATTTTTGTGTAGAAGTGATTATAGACACATAGAGCATCATGGAAAGCAAAAAACAATCTTAGTAAATGCACTTGTATTTTTTGATAAACCAAATTGTGAGAAGATTCAAAGACACTGTATTAAGTCCCATGCTACCCATCTTGCACTTTTTAGGAGAGCACCATGCACTATTGGCTTTTGCAACTCTAAGAAACATTTTTTCAATGGGTGGGCACCTACCACACCATTGTAGAGGGCAGGCATGGCCACCCATTCAACGTTTGAGGGTTAAGTTCATGGTGTCCATTTGAAACTGGCGGTTTTTGGACTTAGAGAGTTTTTATAAGAGGCATTAGATTAAAAGGATCCAATTAGTTTGGAATTGTGTAAGGTAAGAAGTTCTAAAAGCATCCAGGCCCTAAAATGGTGCACCACTTCAAATGTACTATATTTGTACATGTTGTTTTTCATAGGTTTCAGCAATGTATAAGCAATAAATTTTTGAGGAGGTGAACAGTTTTAAAATCCTATGCCACTTCAACTTCAAAATTTCATAACTAATTTCACAAAACTTTAAAAATATGAAATAATTTGAGTCAAATGCTAGTTCCTCTTGTCTTGGAAAAATATTTCAAGAAGTTTCACCTCCCCAAATTCAATTTCAGCCCTCAGATGCTCCATTCATGAGCCTCCCACCTTATTGCCAATATTCGTTTCCCAGATTTTTGTTGCGATATCAGTAAAAGTGGTGAGAGACAATTTTTTTGGAACAGTATTGTATAGTACAACCTTTGTAAAATAATATAGTCGGGAATACATGGTCCATGTTAGTTTAAGTATGTCATTAATTAAATGTATGGGGTGTAATTGGAATAACCTTGAGGGTAGTGTTGGAGATAGCATTTAGGAGCATGATTGGACTTAAATTAATTGTTTTGATCCATGATTGAAGTTTATTTTTGTGTGGTTGTGTCATTGTGGGTATAAGGTAGGGACACCCATAACAATATATTCGTTAATTTGGGACTAAAAACCCATTTTAGGAATAAATTAGGTTTAAGGTAATCACCTTAAACTGAGCTTTAGGTTTAAGCAGCATTTTTTTTGGTACACACGCCCTCACCTAAGAGGAGAAATTTGCGAGGGATAAAATCTTAGTGGCTCAAATTGAATTTGATACCTTCAAACCAGGCGTTTAAACAATTTAAGGTAATTTTTGGGTTTAAGGTGAAGTACAATTTGGGAATTGCGTTTTCCCAATTTAACAAATATGGCGTTCCATCCTCGTGAGGGTCCCCATAACCATCACTTTTGAAATCTTGGAAAATCTGTGGAAGTAAATTGATGTAATTACAAGGATATGCAACCTGTGAACATGAAACCTTAGTGTTAGTTATGGGTACAATGAAATTTGCTCTTTGAAAATTCACAATATCCAAATTAAACATACAAGAGTGCAAACTCATTACTTTTCTATTACTAATAGGATCTTATAATTTGCTAAATGTTTATTAATGGTCATCATGTTTATATCCCTTAAATTCACGCTTATGGGTGTTCCTACCTTAGTTGGAAGGACATTTTTAAGGAAACACCTCGCGAGGGATGATCTCCTCCGGCTTGTGATAAGTTATTTTAGCTTTTGGGGGGGGGGGGGGGGGAAACCATCATGAGCATGAGAAATATTATAGTTATTACGGCCCTGCAAATAGTTAAAGAAACATTGATTAGAAAAAAGAAACGGTGCAAACCAAAGTTGACAGTTACTTCCAACATGCTTAGTTTTGATTTTTTTATATTTTATTACACGGCTCACATTGATATTGGTGTCAAATATCAGCTTAAGGTAGTGTGCTCATAAACCGTCCATCTAAGGGCTGAAACTGATTTTTGGAGGTGAAACTTCTTGAAAAAAAATTAAATAATTTTTCCTTGAAAGACAAGAGGAATTGACATTTAACTCAAGTTGTTTCATATTTTTTGAAGTTTTGTGAAATTATTTTGAAGTGAAAAGGTTATAGGGCTCTAAAATGGTGCACCTCCGCAAACGTACATTATATATACATTATTGAAAGGCTATGAAAAACAACATGTACAAATAGAGTGCCTTTGAGGAAGTGCACCATTTTAGAGCTTGCACCAAATTAGAACCTCCTACCTTAGGAGGCATCAACAACCAATTGCAAGCTCATGATGCAAATTGCTTTGCAGTGCATTTCAATATTCACAAATGTAGATACAATTTAGCGATCTACATCATCAAAATCACCATAAATTTGATTGGCAATGTTTTTTACTAGCATTTATTAGTTTAAAAAAAATTAAATTAGTGTGAATTGAAATTCTTCCAAATAACAATTGTCTTGTAGGTATTTCAAAAGTTGTCCAAGCTTCTTAGCACACCAAGTTTTATGGTTTGTGAGTCTTGCTTGTCATAATGATTTGTAGCACTAAACAAAATTATGATTGGCCACAATAATTACTAATTCATGGTGAACCACTGTTTTTTGTTGGCAATTTGGAGCAAAAAAGCACCAATTTTTTTGAGTGGCACCAAGCCTATAGAAAAAAAAAACATGATTATTTGGATGAAATTGCCAAAAAGTTTCAAATTTTAATAGAAACTTGGATGATATCGCCAAATTGTGGATGAAAACCAAATTATAAACATGTATTATGTGCTAATGTGATATTTTCTATCCAATATATGGATGACTATTGAAATTTGGAGCACCACTATAACATTTCAAATAGCCACTTTAGCACTTCTTAAAAAATGTAAAAAAAAAAAAACCCCGTGGGGAACCAAGGGATTTTCACAAAAAAAAATTGAACACTACAAATAGTAAATTTGATATTAGTAGCATATTTCACAATATCTTGACTCTTGAGGCACTTGAGCTAATAATGAAAATCAAACTTGGGGTCACTGGTACATTTGGGATCTGGTCAACTTGACTTGGGGGGAATACCATAATGGGCCTTGGGAAACATGAATTTATAAAGCACCATTTGATTCGGAGACAAAAAAAAAAAAAA
The DNA here is from genome assembly GCA_963920765.1 of Ulota crispa. Lineage (NCBI taxonomy): Eukaryota > Viridiplantae > Streptophyta > Bryopsida > Orthotrichales > Orthotrichaceae > Ulota > Ulota crispa. Next base: position 23,508,966 of record OY987243.1, on the reverse strand, counting down.
ATCAGTTATGAGAGGTTGAAATTGGGTTCATGGAGTTGACGACGGGTGGGGGACCTAGTAAGCTTACTGCGCTGCTTCTATTTAAGCTTTTTTAATTTTGGAGTAAATAATTTCGTAGTATATTGTGGAATCAAACCCGGACCCCCAAATCTTTGTGGTTGGTTTGTTGGATTGAATTCTTTGGCTTTGGCCCCTTATGGAGCTGGGTTTTTTTTTGCACTGTAGCTGCACAGTAAATGCACAGACGTGCCCTCGGTGAAAATCTCGAGGGACCGCATAGCATTTGTGTATTTCGAACCTTGCTGTATCAAATTTGATTGTTTATTGCCAGAAAAAAAAACCCTGTTACGGAGAGGATCAGACAGATCTAGAAATTAAATGCAAGAAAAAAGGAGGGATGAACTTGAAGAAGGATGGATGAACTTGACAAAGGAGGGATGAACTTGAAGCATGTTTTGGCAAGATAACTAGTTTAGGGGCTATCACACTAAACAATGCATTTAGGTTGCCTTAACAACTACACTAAATACTGCATTTAGGTTGTCTTGACAATTAGGTTGTTTTGCCTTGGTAAGTTACCTCATACTCATCATTTGGTCACTCAGAGATGCATGCAACTCTTTAAATATTTGGATTTCACATGATTTATGACTTGAAAGCTATTAATTTGTCTTTTCTCAACTCTATGTTGTTAACATGCCATTTAAAAACTTATTGTTGCAGTAATTTTTGATGAAATTCTTGTAATAACAATAAATGTTTATATAGTGTGAAATGTCAATAAGTTAGTGTGGGGCAACCTAAATGCAATATTTAGTGTAGGTTGTCTTACCCTATAAAGGTATTTCATGACTCACCACTTGGTCACTGAGACTGAGTGCATGCAACTTGTTAGGGCATCCCCAATCCAGGTTTGAAATAGGCTCCCAAAAATCTGTCAGACCGTGGCTAACAGAGGCTCAAGTACAGGGCAGGGGCTTTCCCAAGCCAAGCAACCCCCAATGCAAATACATTATGATACTCACTAAACACAGTATTTTAATAGTTTATGTCATTTTTAAGTGCTTATATGTGGCTGATTCATGTTAGAAGTATCTAAAATTCCCTGAAATTGCATCAAAGTCAGAGCTGGAGTGGTATGCAGGACTCTCCAAATAGTAAAAATTTGCAAGCGAGGGGCTCATATGTGGGGAGCCCTGAAAATGCAATATGGTTTACGTGCTACATTGGAGCCCATGTTTTTGCTCAAGTCCGGTTTAAAGCACTACACAAGCTTTTGCCTGCCTCTCTTACGACTGCATTAGAGATGCTTTTAGACTCTAGGTTTTACATGATTTATTGGTTGAATATCACTAGTTTATCTTTTTTGTTGCCTTATCTGTTTTTGATTATATCAATAACTACAAATAAAAATGACTATAGGTTCAATTAGTATTTACATAAAGTAAAATGTCAAGAAATTAGTGTGAGACAACCAAAATACACTTTAGTGTAGGTTCCAAACTATTTTTCGTATGTTATTTTTCTCTTTTCGTTTTACAAAAGCTAGAAGGGGGTTTGTGTATCTTTTTTCTGATTGGTAAAAGGAGTTTTAAATCCTAGAGGGTCGTAAGGGTAAAAACTATCAGAAATTCTTTTCGAGCTACGGTCCCAAGCCATTCACCCCTTCTGTCACAAGAATGTATTACATAGAACATTGCGATTAGGTTGCCCCCACACTAATTTCTCCATATTTTACACTACACAAATATCTGTTGATACTACAATAGTTTTCATCAACAATTATGACCACAATTTTTTATTTAAAGAGCGTGGCAACAGCAATAAAGTTGCAAAAAAATGAACTAGTGACGTTCATGTCGTAAACCCCAAATGTCCAAGCAACAAGTCATAAGATAACTTTTCAAGGTAAGGCAACCTAATTGTTAAGGCAACCTATATGCAGTATTTAGTGTAGTTTTTCATTCATGGTCCCCTAATTTCATCTCTAGGGGCAAACCTCAATGCTGGTCAAAAATTATAAAACTCAAAAATCACAAACAAGTTTGCGTGGTAAAATTGCTTGTTGTTTTTAGCTTTACAATTCATAGGCTAACATGGATGTTTGCTCTTAATTCCAAAATCTTCTTTTTTTCCCTACTATGACCTCTTTTTTGCTAGTTCACTACGTTCAAATAAAAATTACTTAAATCTAGATTTCATAATGTCATTAAATTGCTATTTTTGGCATAAAAAATATGCATTCTTTATTGCATCCTTTGCAAGAATTGAACCTAGCATAGTCCTTCACCATGTAAAGAGCATAGTCCTTCACCATGTAAAGAGCATAGTCCTTCATCATGTAAAGAGCATAGTCCTTCACCATGTAAAGACCAAGGATCCTTTCTAGTTGCTCCAAAATTGATTTGAGATTGATAACGAAAAATTTGCACAAGACGATATATAGAAAAAGAAGTTAGAGGTTATGGTTCAAAATTGTTTTTGAATATGGCATGGCATAGCCCATTACAAAAATACTTGCTCCAACTCTCATGTGAGGTCCAAGTTCTTGCCATAATGATCGTACCTTAAAATGCAAATATAGTACTTTGTTGAAAGAAGGCTCGCTACAATGCGCCATATTAGGGACCGCAGGAAGATTATAAAAAATGATTTTGCTTTATTTTATTCTCTCAATGGTTCATTTGGGGTATTTCCAGTAGCTTCTTTAGTTTTAAGGCAAACGTACCCAATTCGGACCACCATACCCAATGTTGTTCATATGTTTACAGGGTGGTAATTTTAGCCCTAAAATCTAGGGACCATATTTATCTTATTCCTTATGACACAGAATATGCTATCTACAATGTCCCTAGATTTCAGAACTAAACTTACCACTCTGGTAACACATGAACGGCATTGGGTATGGTGGTCAAAATTGGGTACATTTACCTTAGATCCTTCACTTTCAAATTTTGTTTGTTTGGCCATTTCCACCTATTCACTTGCTATCAATTTCTGATTTCATCACAAAAGATCATTGCACAAAAGAAAAAGCAAATAAAAGTACACATCCTTTGTGTAAAGGCAAGGTTCCGTGTTATACTGACCCACTAGAATTCACCACAAGTTTTGGGCCGTAGTGTGGCCAACCAAAATCACCATTGTCACCATGCTAAAATTCAATTTAAAAAGAGCATAAAAAAGAATCCAAGCTTACTTGATAATGGTCATTGGTATGAATGTGGTAGATACCTTCGGAAGAGGCAATGGTGATGTACCCATATTGGATTAATTATCATTGGTTTTATCACCATTTGACACTTAGAGCACACGAAACAAGTGCAAAAAGAAAAAAAAGAAAAAAGAAAAATATTTGAATCTACCATTTTGCAATGGGTTGACCAAAGTATATTTTGATCCAACAGTTCCTCCTATGCATGTATTTTCTTTTAGCATTAGGAGTCCAAGCACAAGATATAGAAGTTTGAATATTATCAATGTATGTGATTCCTAAAGGTAGTTAATCCCTAAAGGACCAAAGAGCCCAATCTAGCCAAAGGGGGTTCTTGAAGGTGCAAAAATAGACAAAAAAGGTATTGCATGCTCAAGTTTTGGTTTTGTCACTCAAGTCGAAATGGAGTTACAAGTTCAACAAAACTTCTTGACTGGCTTGTTGTCCCTTGAAGCCTTTAGATTTTGCACCCAAGCATTTGAATTCACTATTTTTAATATTAAGACTATTAGTAGGAGTGTATAGAGGCATTGCACATTGCATTGTGGATGGAGGAATTTTGGATGGGATGGGTTGGAAGCCCACACTCCCATGTACAGGGAGAAGGTTGGTGACATGTCATTTTTTTTTCCACGATTGGGCAAGGTTTTTGTAGCTATAAAGTAGTGAGCTAGTTAAATCCACTTACTTTGAATGATCATAAATTTTGGAGTTTTTTCCCATTTGAGGAGTTTTTTTTTCCATCAAGTATAGCTAGACGCAATCTCATGGGATCAACCATTAGGTAATTTTTATTGGGGAAAGAATCACATCAAATTCCAAAATCCATATTGTAAACTGCTACCCAATTTAACAAACTTGAGAATCTCAACGATGGGGATTTTGCAAAATTAGTTGGATTTGAAATCAAAATGGCTTTAAACATTTGATTTATAGTTAGTGTAGAATGATTGGTTTGGATTGTGTGAGTACTTGTTCAACTTTCTAAAAACTCAGAAAATATACCAAAGGCTTCATATTCTAGTTATGCTAAATTTTCATAGCAAGACGCTTAGGGGTTAAGAAATACACGAAAGGACAATTCACAAGCTAGCAATCCATGGTATATAGACGTGTTCACTCAAAAAATATGTTTATTTGTATACTGCATAAATTATTGTTTCTCACGTATAACTTAAGTACATTTGGTAAAACGAGCTCCAAGGGAGCATCACACTATATTCCAAGTGCCCGGTCAAATTCTCATATTTTAATGGGTCAAAGAGGTTGGAAATTAAAACTTATAGGTTGCTTCACACTATGTCCCCAAGTCTCATTTCACTTATGTCTCCAAGTCTCATTTCACTTATGTTTCCAAGTCTCATTTCACTTAGAGATGCCTACATGCCAGTACTTTTTGAAAGCTTTGGCGTTAACCCCTCAAGGCCCAGGCAACGTTTTTTGAGCTATGTAGAGACTTTGGGGAGGTCACTACAAATGGATTTTGCATTTGTTTTTTATTTTATTTTCACACATGAAGTACCCAAGGAGTAGCTTTAAGGCCCAACAATTTTCAAAACTTTGGACTACACGGTTCAAAAGTTATTGCATGAATTGTTGTTTTCTTTGCTCGTTAGGGCAACCCGAGCAGCTCAAAAACTTTTTTTAAAATTACATTTCAAATTTGGTTTTTTAAAAATTGGTTCTCTAGATCTATATGTAAGTGGGAAGCTTGAATCGTTCAATTTCCATTAATGAGATGAAAGTTATGAGAAGTTTTAGTTTGGGGGTAGGCAAGGAGTCTACCTACAAGCAAACTAAAACTTCTCATAACTTTCATCTCATTAATGGAAATTGAACGATTCAAAGCTTCTCACTTACATATAGATCTAGAGAACCAATTTTTAAAAAATCAAATTTGAAATGTAATTTTAAAAAAAGTTTTTGAGCTGCTCGGGCTGCCCTAACGAGCAAAAAAAACAACAATTCATGCAATAACTTTTGAATCGTGTAGCCCAAAGTTTTGAGAATTGTTGGGCCTTAAAGCTACTCCTTGGGTACTTCATGTGTGAAAATAAAATAAAAAACAAATGCAAAATCCATTTGTAGTGACTTGCCCAAAGTCACAACATAGCTCAAAAAACGTTGCCTGGGCCTTGAGGGGTTAACCCTTTAACGATCGCATGTATGTGAAATACATTGCAAAACGACCATCTGGTGGTCGTGCTGTCGTTAAAGGGTTAAGTAAAAAGGGCTATGCTTCAAGTATTGGGTCTTAGCTAAAATAGAAATTTCAACTTGACAGTCAAGTTCCAATGATTTTGTAACATAAATACTTAAAGAAAATTTTCAGTATTTATTTCTATCCCTATCCAATTCAACAAAGGTAGAAACTAGGAATGAACTAAAGCTTATAGCATTTTGACATAAGACATAGTATGAACCAACCCCTAGTACAAAAATCAAAACACCACACTTTAATCATTTCTAAAAAATGTTTCTCATTCAATATTAATTTCCTCTTTTTTATTTCCCCGAATACGTTGAAGGTTAGATTACTTCATACATATATAGTCAATAAATAGCTGCACCACACGAGGCTCTCAATTAGTTACAAACAAGATTGATACCGTACAAGACAATTCTTGTCCAATTTGCAATCTTGCTAAGAGGATTACGCTATTTTGTGAGCATAAAATGGTGAGTCCATGAGTGGTGAATCAAGATTTTGTGAGCGGAAACCATTTTTGAGCTCAAAATCAATGAAAAATTCAAAAAAATTGTAAGCTTTTCAAGAGGTGAACATTTACAATGCACAATTATAAGATCCCGTATACAGATTTTAAGGTAAAATTTAGCTTTTTGACAAAAAAATCTATGCTCATGGCTCATAACTCATGTATCCCTGCTCACTGTTTGGCATTCCCCTTGCTAAGGCCCCCAAAACCCGCCCACTAATAGACATACAACTAAGTATTTTGCATGTTTTGGCCAGTGAGCAAGCAACATGGCACAATTTAAGTCCAGTGAAAAGCAAATAAATATATGTTGGGAGATGGTTGTACAAGGGTAATGCAATGAATGGTTTGGAGTACAAAATGTTTTCCTTCAAAGCCAAACAAGTGTGAGGATGTAATATAATAATTTGTTGTGCAATCAAATGGGTGATTGTGAAGGCACACTTCACATGCAAAGATGGGTACCAAACTGTAATCCCAAGTTTGATATTTCATAATTAGCTCAAGTGCAATTGCTTGAAATACTGCCAAATGTGCTAAAAACAAATTGGAACTCAAAGTTGTGATACGGTAGTTTGCATTTGTTGTAATTATAAAAGCAAGCTTTCACGCTACAAGAGGTTATTTCTTTATAGCATTGACTAGTTTTTTCAGTAAGGTGCCTTTTCAAACTTCTTCAAAATAGATTATTTTGAAACATATCCTCCTCCCAAGATTTGAAAGCCAGAAAAATAATAGAAATCCTACTAAACTTAGTTACATTTGTGGGTCAAGGGTTGGTAAGCAATGATAAAGCTAGATGTCTCATGAAATTGTTCAATTGTTTGATTTATTTTATTTTATTGATTTAATTTGTGTTAGGAGCTTAATTCAATGTGGCACTAGATTCCTGAACCCCTAAAGGATCAAATGTCCCCTTGGAGGACAGTTGGGATTTTGGGCATGTATTTACAATTAAATTATTTTGTATAATTTTTTGAAACATTTGTGAAAGATGGAGAATTCAAAGACCTAAGTGGGCATTTATTTTTTCTTCATTCTAACATTTATTGAAGAAGTTATGCATGAATTTTTGGAAAATTGGGGAAATAAAAATCTGAAAATGGTTTGCTAGACTTACATACACATAGGAAGCTTTGAATCATTCTATTTCAATTGATGAGATGAAAGTTATGAAGAGTTTTAGTTTGCAGGTAGCTATGGTTTTGAGAGACTCTATAGCTACTTGCAAACTAAAACTCTCCATAACTTTTAACTCATTAATTGAAATTGAATGATTAAAAGCTTCCTATGTGTATGTAAGTCTAGCAAACCAATTTCAGTTTTTTATTAAAAAAAAGTACAAATTTAAAAAAAAGGGCTACCTGCCCTCCCCTATTTTTTGGAGTTTCATGCATAACTTCTTCAATAAATGTCAAAATGAAGGAAAAATTAGATGCCCAAATAGTTTTTTGAATTCCCCATCTTCCGTAAAAGTTTCAAAAAATCACACAAAGTAGTTTGGTTGTAAGTACATGCCCAAAATCCCATTTGTCCTCCTTTAGGGGTTAATCACACTTGAATAGTTCAAAGCTTCCCACATACATGAAAATCTAAAGAACCAATTTCAAAATATATAAATTTATATATGTAATTTTTAAAGAAGTTCTTTTGAGTTGCCCGGCCTGCCCTACAAACAAAGAAAAAGACATTTCATGCATGCAATAACTTTTGAACCGTGCTGTCAAAATTTATGATAATTGTTGGACCTTAAAGCTACTTCTCATGCACATCATGTGTGAAAATTCTAAAGAAAACCAATGAAAAACCCATTTGTAGTGAGGTGCCCAAAATTGCTATGTTGCCAAAAAAAACGCTGCTTGGACCTTTAGCGGTCAATGTCTATTTCAATTAGTGGTATCATTTTTGGAAATTGGAGCTCACATTTAATAATGCAAGTGACACTTTATTCAAATAGTGACATTATTTGACGGTAGTAATACTAATAAAACTGCAACACTAAATGCCATATCCAATATAATTACAAATGAGCTAAAGGTTGGGAAGACTGTCACCATTTGAACTTCAATTTTTGTAGAGTACACAGCAGTTTTGCCAAATATAGATAAACAAAATAAAATTGAACTACTTATTTTTATGTGACATGTTAAACTAACTTTAAACTTCTAGAATAAATTTGGACCTTGTCGGCAAAAATAGGAAGATCTCTTGATGTTCAGAGACATAAGTCTTTCAATGTTTTACGTAAATCTCCCAACATTTTGCATACAGCATATGCAAAACATCTAAAGATCTCCCAGTGTTTTACATATAGAAGGATGTTTTTAGACTTTTGGCAGTCCAAAATTTGTTAAATATGTCACTTATTGCATAAAAATTGTACCCACATATGGTTTCATCATAATATGTATTTCATCATTTTAGCACTGTTTTAAATTATGATAAAAGGAAAGTAGAGGATAGCATATACTTGCCACGTGTACTTTGGGGATTTTTTAAGCGCATTCCCACCCAGCCCCTAAAATGGATGGCCTTCTGGGAACATGCCGTCCTACTCCTAAAAAAAGAGCACCACCCAACTCAAAAATGGATGATTTTTTGGAAAGGGTGACCCCAAAACTTGACATGGTTTGAAAAATTGGCTTGTTTTCAAGCCATCCTCTTGGCCTTCAAAACCTAATGAGATAAGAGGTGCACCTTTTGTTTGTAACGTGATTCTCTCACAATTTGTTCTTTCTTAGCACAAAATAAAGGAGCCAATGGGGACCAAAGCTCCTTAGCCTCTTAAACATGCCATAACAATGGCCCCCAACCTCCAAATTGGATGGCCCCTCCTTTTGCAAGCCAAAAGACAATTTTTGGGGCCGGGTGGTGATGCTCTAAGGTAAACATATCGTTCATCAAGCGTCACCCAATGCTGACCCCTAGTTTTGAGGTGTGCAGCAGTCACTGTTGAACCCATAGTGGAGCAGTGAATGCCATTTGCACAAGCAAATCATGCCACATGTCACCTTAGGAGTTAGTTTGGGAGAGTTGGAATTGGGACAATCAAGCACATGTATAGAAACTCATCCAAGCAATTCCAAGTATAGTCTAGACTTGCTAATAAAGACCCTATGAGTTGCAACTTTGCCATTTAATATAAAATAATCAACAATATGTTTTTCTACAAAAATTACGTTCAGTGATAGCTTGTCGAAAGGCTAGCCCTATGGATTTTTTTCTAAAATTTTCCAAAATCTTGAGGTACCCAAACCCTTAAACGCTCGGGTATAGGTATGTTTACCTTAAGTTTCAAAAGTTTCAAAGGTCAGGGGTACTATGGTAAATTTCCCAAAAGAAAAGATCCTTGTCCCCAAGGGGGTCCCATTGTCCGAAACTCGGAAAGGATAAGAAAAGGGGGAGATGGGGTACCTTCCACGTAGAAAAGAATGCGTGGTAGCTTTTAATGGGATTTCAATCATTGTTCCAATGACGACCAAGTGGCTTATCTCCTTGAATCTATTTCCTTCATTCTTCGCTTTCTCAAAAGCAAGAAAAATATATAAATAAAATAAAGTGTTTGTGGGTGGTCATGTAGAGTTCATGCCATTCAAAATCTGCTTTCTATGGATATCAAATGGCTACTTGCATCATTTCATGACAAAGTTTGCCGACAATGGACTCAAAAAGACATTCACTTTCTTGATGAATCATGAAACTTCATACTAAAGTATAAACATAAAAGGGAGAACCCCACACTAAAGTATTTAGAGCATTTCCACCGGTGGCCTTGGCTCGCTCAAAGTGGATGGAAAGTAGTTAGGTCCCTCTCATGTCCCTCTCAAATTCTCTTATTTGGCGAGTCTAGCAAGTCACTCTCTAAACACTATTCATGCACTATTCATCTTAAGTTTAGTGAGCTTTATTCTCTACTTCCCTAGATAAGTGGTCAATTCCTTATTTATGGGGTGTGTTTGAGTGTAAGGCCTTCAGGCCTTGCCAAATTAGATGGAAAACTTTGAGCAAGTCTGGACTGGTGGAGATGCTCTTATATCATAAAGCTTGGATTGTATATGTCATGCCATATTCAAAATTCTATATTCACATCATAAGTTTAAAATTCTCTATTACAAAGCATATGGTGTCAAGCATTGGATGTTTGTCTAGCATCCAACATTTTGAAATTCAAAACGGAGGAGGGAGAGGAAAATGTAGGGAAAGGGAGGGTGAAAAGTCATAAGAAATTTGAGGGGAGAGGAGGGGAGGAGAGGTTAAAGCAAGGAAAAGGAGAATGGAAAGCTACCGAGAATTATAAGAGAGATGACACAAAGCACATGCAAGACATACTTATAATCATAAAGGGAGCCTACTAACATTTGCATGGAGGTTCACACTGTTTTTAGATGCCTTAGAGTAACTCCACCGCTGACTCCAACACGCTCAAACTGAATGAAAAGTGTTGATGCCCCTCTCAAAAGCCTCTCAAGACACTTTGTCCTATTGTGTCTAGCAAGGGCCCGTCAAGCCACTATCATCATTATTGCTCCTAAGTTTAGTGAAATTTATCCTCTACTTCCTTGATGAATCGTCAATTGATTGTTTATGGGGCATGTTGGAGTGCAAGGCCACCTTTTTGAAGAGCATGGGTGGAGATCAAGGGGCTTGAGGGCCGGCCAAAACAGATGGAAAACTTTGAAAGAGCCTGGACCGGTAGAGATGCTGTTACAAGAGCATTTGCATAGTGATAGGGTGGACAGGATTTATACATGGTTGTGTTTGGCTTTAAGAGCATCATCAATTTAGCATTGGGAACAACTCACAAAAAAGTTTAAATTGGTGTATAATTAGAGAGTGTGATTACTGTCATTGGAAGCATATACAAAAATTATTTAAATAAATAAAATAATATACAAAATTGGAAATTGGACATTCAAGATAAAACTCATTGAAAATTTGTCAAGTGACAAACAACAGTGCAAACCATGATTTAGAAAGGAATTTATGATAACGGCACACCAAATTTTGAGTATTAACATTTTTGGTGAGTTATTCACCATGCTGAATTGATGGTGCTCTAACACAAGAACACCCTACTATGTAGTTGAATACCAAACCAAATTATTTTGGCCACAACAGATAAGAATCTCATGGCGACAAAGTTTTGGATGTAACAAAATGAATACAACAACTTTAGATCCTTGATTAAATATGAAAATTGTAGCAAAGAATAAAAAGGAGGTTTACACTATATCCCACATTTCAACTATGTTCCACGTTCTAAGAGCATTTACATTATTGAGTATTGAGCGAGATAGGTACAATATGTCCCATCACACTATGCCTCCAAATACTAAGCTAGTTTAAGTTACTCCGGCCACATGAGCAAGGAGCCTCAACACAAAGAAGTTTTTTGGTGTAGTACACCTATTGGTGTTTTCAAAGCGTGGGATTTTCATGAGCGATCAGTGCCTTTTAGTTGTCAATCTCTTGTTCCTAAGTGCTCACATCTGGATACACAAAGACCTTGATATGTACACGTGGCAGTTGATTGAGGGCTCAAAATATTTCCAATTATAAATTAGAGAATTGTTCACAATCCTGACTTTTAAACCCTAAAGACCCACAGTTCCCTAAGGGTATGTTCACACTTGGTGTTAGGAGGGGTATTAGCAACATGAATGCAATCCAGAGGATGTCTAAATGCATCTAGTTTTCCTTTGCTAATACTCCTCTTAACACCAAGTGTGAATACACCATTAGGGGACAAACCGGATTTTGGGTAAGCTCATGTTATTGAGATTTTTGGTATAGTTCTTTGAATTTTTTTTATGAGAGAAAAATTTGTGAAGTTTACACAAGGATATAATTTTTTGTTTTATTTTATTGAAATTGGATTTATGTCTTAAAAGTTTTGGAGGAGTTTGAAGACTTTGCATTTGAGTGGGCAAATTGGGCATGCCAAATGCTTTTGAATCTTCCCAAGGGCAAGCAATGAGGACAATTCTTTTGGAAGAAGGGATAGCATGTGACGCTCTTGTTTTTGGAGGAGTGTACCTTAGTCCAATGAGAGTTGATTTTATTTATATATAAAACATTTAATGATTGCAAACAAAGAATTAGGTATTGGCAAAAATGAAAACATACTTGAAAACATGGTAGGAAGTCACAGAAAACATCAAAGGACTTTTTTTTATTTTAAGTATGCTCAAAGCATTAATGTCTTTGACGTATTTTTTAACTTTTAAATTATAATTGCTATAAAATTATTATTATTATTTCTTTTTTTAGTGGTTTTCAATCAAATCAAAATATTTCAATTACCATTTGGATTGATTTTTCAAAAGTATGCCTTAGGAAATTTGGTTTTGGTTTGCAAAAAACTTAATGTATAGTGAAAGCCTAGTACATATTTGCAATGCAAGCCTATGTAGGTGTTGTCACAAACACAAATGGATTAGTCACTTTCTGAAGTGTAGATGTTCCTTGAAAGTTCTAGAAGGATGTAAAAAGTACTAGGAAAATCTAGAAGGTCCTAGAAGATTTTTGAAAATGTTGAAAACTTCTTGAATAGTTTTATACTTGGTAGAAGGAGATCAAACAACTTCCAAGTTTGATGGTGGAGTTCCAAATCTTTGAGTATATACAATAGTTAAGATTAAGAGGTTCCTCAATCTCAATAACATGTTTTGATGTTTTAGTCTGTGACTTCCAAGCCTCAAACAAAAATTTCAATCAATGTGGAAACTTACTGTATATATGGAGTGTATTTGGACCAGTGCCATGTCTAGAAACACTCTACATATAAAGTAACATTTTCACATTGATCAAAATTCACATTCTTAGCTCCTTGATTAAGCCTTATATATGTAAACTCTATTTTCTTGAATACATGATTTGTCATTAATTTAGTTACATCCTTGTACTTTGCCTAGTTTCTTGTTTACTTTGCCTTGTTCTTGCTTTGAGTTTGTTCCTAACAAGTGTCTCCATTGGCCAAGAACATTGTGGAAACATGCTTAACATGCTCTATTGCATGTTAACTCAATAAAACCAACACCATTAGTGTAAAAAATGTTTATGATAAGTACTCAAAAAGACTTGAATTTTTTAATTGATTGCTAAAAAAACCTATAGAATAACAACTTCAGATAATAACCTCAAATGATTGTATATCTCAATCCATATGGTCAATTGCACAATTTTTTTACCATGTCATTCCACTTAAACATAATACAAGATTGTATAGTTCAATTGTTAAGAAATAAACAAAAATCCATTCTCAAGATCAATAGATTAGAAATGGCAAATTTGAGCACTTTTGAGAAAAAGTGACTTGGTCCTTTAGGAGTTAATATAACGTGGCATGGAATGAAACGTCTTTTTTACTCTTTTTAGAAAACAAGTCTATTTGTTCAAGGCCTGAAATGACAGGATTTTTTTGGATTCATTGTAGGATGCTCTAAGTCCACAAGCTCCAAATCTACATTAGGTTCCCAAGTTTGGTGGATTGTAAAGATACAAAGAGAATTTATTTTTTAATAAAAAACCGCAACAAGAATTGTTGAGACTTGTTTGCCAACTGCTCAACCATAAAGCCAATCATGCAATGAATGTTGCATTTTGCTGGACACTAGTCATTTCATATGCTACCTTAACAATCAAATTTTACAAGTAAACACAAAATTTGGTTTTTTTGCATTTGAGCTTATAAGGCACATATTTGATTTCAACGTGCCCTGGAAACACATAAGATTGGCAATCTCAAACTTGAGGAGGCCATGAAACGTTAAAGCCAACAGGTTTTAGGTGGAGAATTATTAGATTTTAAAAAAAAGTGCTATATTTTTCAAAAATCAAACATGCTTGTGAAAACAATTTCAACGTAAACTATACTTCACAAACTGCAAAACAGGAATTTTTTGTTAGTATTGAAAAACCAAACTTGCACCTTCAAACAATCCAACAAACCAACTTTGTAGATGCCAAATTGAATTCTCCAGTTTTTCCAACCAACGCTGATATGATACATGACATTAGCATTTTTATCACTCAGTTCTTTTTTTCCAAAATCCAATCAACACGTAAGATTAATATAGGGTGAATTTCATTACTGTAGTGTCCTCCAACAAGTTCTTGGGTCCCTGGAAATTGAATTAGATAACGAACACTGTTGGAAAAACAACAATTAAACACTTCAAAATCATTAAAATTCCACAAGATCGTATGCTAGTAATCTCAAGCCACACACCTACAATTCATATTAGTGGAAAAATCACTTACAAGGCTCTAGGGCTTGTTATTGTTTGACTTAGTTGAAATAATGATTTGTTGAATTTCAAAAAATAGAGAACTTGTTGGAGGGCAACAATTCAAAACCATGATGCATGTTAATTTGATTTCCTGTTATGTTTTTCTACACAACATCAAATTGTTTTACTTCCTGACATACTTTCTCCAGTATGTTCAAGTAACTCTGAATATGTCCTTTACAATTTTGTTGATTATGCAATTGCTAATGTAACAGAAGCTTGCAAATCCCAAGTAAAGTTTGGACTGAATTTTGGCAAGTGAACTAAATGTGCTCTTATTCTTAATCTAAGACTCTAACTCTAGAAACAGCTTTAATTTCAACAAAAAGGAAAGAAAAAGAAAGGAGTAGAACATACTACCTCATTTGTGCAATGAAAACTTGATGTTTTACCACATGATCTTCTTGTATTTTATGCCCGTACCGGAGAGAGTTGGTAAAACTATATTTGTTAATTTGGGATTTGTTTTTCCCAAAATAGATTTTGCTAATATTGGATTTTGCATTTGCAAGAATATTTTGGTGATTTATAATGAGTTGTTTTAAAATTCCTTCAAGATATTTCATCATTGATGTAAGGTCTTGAAGAAATCATCAAAAATTTCTTAAAAACATAAAATCCAAAAGCCCTACAATTACATTTTTTTCCCAGATTATTGCAAATGGTGTCTACTACCATGTTATCACCACATGGAAGATTTGTATCTGAGTGGCAATATTGATGATTTGCATTTATGCCACATAGTGTGGGATGCAAGAAGTTTAAATTTACAATTATTGGAGTAATATAAGTGATATGTTTAAGGTGTACAAAGGAGAATCTAGGTCTTGCTTTTTGTTGGGTGCAATATCATCAAATAACAACTCCCACTTCGAAGTCCAAGGAGTGTAGCAACTTTCGAAAAGTATTGTGACCATTTAGGTGATTGAAATTACCATTATCCCCTAAATATTAAAAAGTGCCTTTGCTGTCAATATAATACAAGGCATTTTTCTTGCATTTAAAATGGATCAACACCTTTACTACATTTAAACTCAACAATGAAGTTGGATATGGATCAATAAAGTTTTGGTGAGCAATTTAAAATTCCAAATTAAAACTTCTTGTGGACAACAAATGCCAATTATAAGGCAAAATAAATACTATGCCCATGGGATGTTTAGGGGTTAAGGTTAGGCCCCTTGGGGATGAACAAGGGCTTGTTGGCCCCAACTTGCCCTTGGCAATTTAACTTTATAAATCAATGAAGTACGCATGTGTGGGATCTTGGGTAGATAGCTCAAATTGTGACCCTTTCACGTAAAGCATCCCATAGGTAGCTAAGGAATGGATATGAAATGGTTCTTAGATGGACCTTTTTAAATCATAAAAGAAAAAATGCAGTATTCTACTGCAAGAGCCAATCATACTTCTTTGTTTCACCTCATCTCTTTATTAGTTGCAAGGGAATGGTTTATGAGAGACCCAGAGTCACAAATAGGTGTCTACTATAAAAAAAACTTTGAAAATTTATCAACAATTCAATGATGCTTCAAAAAATATGAAAAAAATCAAGTTACATTTGACATCTCTTTCTCTTTGTATGAAGATTAGACCAAAAAAATCTATCTTGGGAAGTCCATGAAAAGGCAAATCAACTCTTAATCCCTAAATGCCCACAATACCACAATGTGATGTTTTTTACACTAAAATTTGGCACTGTGACATTTAGGGATTACAGTGACACTTTATGAGCTACCTACCTTACAAGGGCTGGTTGGCCCCGACCTGCCAGTGGCAACTTAACTTTAAAAATCAATGAAGTACATGGGTGTGGCTAAAATGACCATTGTGGATGCATTCGTTTTGGCTCAATTACGAGGTGATTTGTTGAGACGTGAAGGCTTTAGTCAAGCACATTTCAATTATTCATAAGAAAAATAGATTTTGTTGAGAAAGTGTGATTTCAATTGATATTGCTTTTTCGTACGTATGTTTAAGTGTCTAAAAATTGGATTTATCTCTAGCACCATGAAGAGTCAAATATAAAAATAGCAACAATCAAAAGATGGTATAAATGGTGTTATATTTTAGTGGGTATAAAATTGGTACCATTAGAAAGGACATTACCAAACTAATGAAAACATATAATGAAAATACAAATAAATTGATTTCACAAGCTCAATACTCTTTTTGTGTGATTTATTTGTTTTCTTTTTGTGATGTAGACCTCCCAAGAAGAAAATTACTGTTGGTTTTGAGTTGACATCATGAAGTTGGTGTTTTGTTGTCTTTAGATTTCATGAAAATTCACTTGATGGCCGATAATGGACAATCAACCTATGCAAACAAACCCTAAGACCATAGGTAGATGGTACATAAAATTGCTATACAAAACTAACATCCAATAACCAATTCATTATTAACTTTTATCTTTTGAACCATTTGTGTAACTATATTACATTGAAAGCTTTGTACTATCTTTCACCTAACTGTAGTATTATATAGATAACTAGTGCAACCCATGCGTCCTATGGGCCCACTTTGGAAAATTTGATGACAAAATAAATTCAAGAATGAATTTGAAGGAATCACTTAGACTTGTCATGTTTTTGCAAGTTGATTGTTCTTTTTGAGTGCTTATATGCCTAATTCATTTGTGCTTTTTGGCTTGTGCAATCATGATTTGTTTGTAGCTTATTTTAAATCTCGCTTGCTTGCTTAATCATGTCATGGCTGTAATCATAATTTGTATCTCGTTTATTTTAATCACGCTTGCTTGATTTGTTTATTTTAATAGTTTGTTTTAACCGTGCTTGTTGCTTAACCCCTCACTGCCCAAGGGGCCCAAATCAGGCCCCTCTAAATTTTATTTAGAGATGCACTACCTTTTTCCAAGATTTTTGTTAGTGGTTATTATTATTTTTAATTTCTCATTGAAGTCTAATTTCAACGCTAGGAGTCTGATTTTGAAATGAATTAAAGTGATTCGTCTATTCAAGTTTTTGTGCAAGGGTGTCCATTATAAATCTTCACTTGAAGGCTCTTGGAAATGAGTCTCAAGTACACTAGAACTTGGAGAAAAAATCACAATAAAATTTCAATTTAAAAATTCATAGAATAGATTTTGAGAGGTTGTAAATTGATTGGGGTTATACATGTTATAATTTACATACTCATATTTTTTTGGTACCCTAAATTTTAGGTTTGAGATGCAAAAAGAGGATTGAAAGACTTCAAATCACTTTTGGAGTTTTAACATCCTCATTATCAAACATTATAATTTTTCAATCTACAAGTAACATTGTTGTGATTTCTTTTCCTATGTGATCTATAACATGTCTACTTTGAATTTGTACGGTTGTGCTTCAGAGAAAATTGATAAGATTGATGAAAATGCCGACATTTTGTTCACTTTCAAGCAAATTTTGAGATACTCAAAAATACCATGGACGGTGAGGGGTTAAGAGTGATATGGTGTGACAGGTGAGAGCCCATGGCCCCATGCATGCCTCCCATGGCGCAATTATATTATGGGAAGCCCATGGCCGGATTCATGCCCCTGTTTTTATTATGGAACCTCTTTTTATCATGGAACCCCCTCATGGTACCCCGTTTTATCATGGAACCCCTCTCTTAACTAATACATACAGACTGACATCCAAGTCTATTATATTATGTTATATTGATGAATGCTTATTATATATTTATACTAATTTTGAAAATAATTTGACTAGCAAAACTAGTGTTTTTAATTGTTTGATACCAATAACCAACTACTTTTTAATTTGTACGAAATTTACCTCCACATTATAGAATAAATTTCTATTTATATTTGATAAAAAGGATGTTAGTATTAGTGTTTGGAAAGGATTAAAGATTATAATTTTACGTGTTATTCAAATTGGTTTGCCATTATTTTGCCATCATAATTTAAAAACATTATTATAACTCTTGACTTCGCATTGCAATTGTCCATGAGTGCCCATGCCATTTTCACCAAGAAGAGAGTTTTGGGAGGCCTATAACTTTGATGCATTGTATTGCAATCAATTGGATGATCTACAAAAAGTAGCCATTGGAAATAGTGGAATACCTACTCAGAAAACAATTTGCAAATTTTGGGAACAATCACTAGAAGAAACCCGTGTTTTTTCTAACGGATTTTTTTGAATGTCCACTGGTTTTCATGTCAAAATGACATCAAACATAACATCATAATGTTAGTTTTAACATTAATTAAAACATAAAAATAAGTAAATGTCCAAAAAAATCCGTTATAAAAAACACGGGTTTCTTTTAGTGAATTGACTGTGGGAGATGGGAGATTGTAACATTTGATCAAACAACATGTGATAACAAAATCTCATTTTGGCAGGTAGTTGTTATTTAATGATCTTTACAAAAGTCCATAAGTCCATGATTCACCTCAATTTTTTTGAATAGCAAGATTAGATGCGAATGCACACACTTGCAAATTAGTGAAGATATCACTTCTTTATATGTTAAGTTTTAGGGCTCAATTTGCTATTATGCGTAAAACAATGACCACCACAACTAGTGAGGGTTGTCCCAACAAGGGTTTAGAACATGCTTAAATCCTTGTTCGTGAATTTCCTACTATCACAAGACACATGCAATGAAGCTTGCAATGAGTATTGATTAGTTGTAACTTCTAAGGCAGTGCTTGCCACCACACTCCATATGGTGATTCACCCAATTAAGACTTTGGAGGCACTTGCATAACATTTGGCTTACCTTGCCATCATTCCACTTACATGGACCACTTGAATACCTTAATAATTGTAGTCTATAGCAAGGTCAAAAAATGAGATCCAATACCTCAAACATGCATGTGAAATCATGTAAGGACCATTTAGGTCCTTTGGGACATTCAAGGGTTAAGTACTCATTTCAAAAGATTTTTTCAAAATTTCAAGCTTGATAGAAACTAGACTGAGGGAGTATATTCAAGGGTACGGATTATTATTTAAATTCCAAAATCAAACTTTAACATTAGGAAGAAATACAGACCTCTAAAAGGTTGTGAGTTTGGTTGTTCTTGATGCAAGGAACCAACCCTTACTGGTCGTTAGTAAAAATTAATTAAAACAAACAAACAAACCAAAAAAAGTCTTTAAAAAACAAGTTTTCATTTATTTATTTATTTATGATTTTTTTCTAAAATTAGATTATCTAACGTGGTTGGACTTTGGCCTAGTCAGCCTATGCATGTGGAAGTGTTCCCATGATGGGCCCAAAGTTCCCATGGTGTTGGGAAAGGGGCCCCTTCTTGGGCCTAAATCCCTTGTAATGCCCCTAAAGCCCAATGAGTGTTGCAAAGAAAAATAAGACTAATTGCCATTTTTTTGATGATTTATTTAAAATTCAAAATAAAACCTCTTTTGAGTTTCAACCATATAGAAGTGTAATATAAAAGTAAGGTAATGTGTGAAAAAAAATTTAGCCCATTTGATAGCGTAGATTGTAAGGTTACAATGTTTGAAGTGAGAAAAACAATTGATTTTTGTTCTTGCAAAACGAGGTCACTTGACTTTGAGCCCTCCTAAAGTAATTTTTTTTCTCTACACAAAAACATGAATTTTGACCATTCACAAGTATATAATGTTAGGTTCACTCATAAAAAATTCAAAAGCAAACATAGAATCTAGGTTATTCTAAATCACCCTGTAATGCAAGGAGGTTTAGTGAATAGGCAATACAGTAGTCATTTTTTCATGATTTCTTGTGCTATAAGGAAGTCTTTTATTTGAAATATGAATGGCAAAAAGTTAGAGACAATCATTAAGAATATACAAAAAAAATTTGGAGCTGTGGGTTTATAGGTTGAAAGATAATAGGGCCTAAACTTAGAAGAAAATACATTCTCTTGAAACCGCTCAAACATAGTCATTAACCCTTAAAGGACAGATGGATCACCGCGGCTTGCCCTGCCTATAGTAGTCTACAGTGTTTTGCACATGGGCACCAGTAGGATTGCTTCAAAAAGTTGGAAAAATCAATAGTGCATGGTGCCCTCATGAAAAGTGCAAGAAGGGCAGCTTGGGAGCTAACACCATGTTTCTGAATCTTATCACAATTTGGGTTACAAAAAAAATGAATGCATCTCAAGAGGTAATTTTTATCTTCCATGATGGACCATGTGTTTATGATCACTTCTGAAAAAAAATCAGATGAAAAATGACTTTTTTCTAAATCACAAAATCTCTTTTTAGAGCCAAAGGACGTTTTTTGTCCTCCTTGACTTTTAGGGGTTAAAGTTTGACTCCTCTTAGAATGTGACGTGGGAGCTCAAATTGTTTTTTTGACAATTGTATACCATATTTTATTAGTTACATATATGCCAAGTTTCAAAATTTAATGAAAGTTTTAGCATAAGATTCTCCAAAGATGCCCAAATTGCCCAAGCTGCCCAAATTCTTTTGGGCAACATAACTTTTTACTCAAGTATCCTATTGGATTTTTTTTTTTTTTTTTTTTTTTCTTTTCTGCACAATGGCATTCATTGTGTGCACCTTGTCTCCGAATTTCAAAAACATCCGCCAAAAATTAACTTCATAGGAACCTACCCAAACTTTCAACCAATTGTTGAACAAAATTTTGGGATTTAAGGTAGCAGCACCCATAACCATCACTATATCCATAACCATCACCTCTAAGATCTTGGAAAACCTATGGAAGTGAATAGATGTAATTACAAGGATGTACAACATGTGAACATGAAGCCTTAGTGTTGGTATTAGGTGCAATTACAATCAGCTCTTTAAAAATTCACAACTTATTCTCACAATATCCAAATAATATATTTAAATGTGCAAACTCATCATTTTTCTCTTGCTACTAGGATCCTATAATTTGCTAGATGTTTATTAATAATTGTCATGTTCAAAACCCTTAACCCCATACGGCCCCAGGAGCAATTATATTGCCTCTAGTTTTGAAAAATTTCCATGTTTGACTCTTACCCTCTTCTTAATCCCTAAAGGACTAGGCTCTTTTCTCTATGAAAAACATTGAAAATTGCCACCTTTGAGGGGATGAAAGGAATGGTATACATATATTTTTTTGAAATTTAATTGGAAGATCTTGTTCTAGACAGTATGAGGTACTTGGGGAAAAAAATGAGCTTATTCCAAATGAAAAAGAGTAAGATATTTACATTTGAAGTGAAGAAAAAAGTTTTTTTCGTATTGCCCAAAAATTTCAGAAACCGTTGACCACTCCTATACCAAAAAATTTGCTCTACGCAAAGTTGAGGTTTTTTTTCCCATGTAGAAGACCAAGTTAGGTATGTATGGGAGAATTTTCAAATCAATTGGAACTATACAACACATGGGAAAAAATAGTAAGTAAAAAGAAGTAGAGAATGAGTCAAAACACTAAATTGTTAAAAATATAATTATTAAAATGAAAAATGCAAATCCCAACGGTTATAATGTTGTGATAAACAATTTGCATCCTTTGGTTAAGTTTTTTTTTCCAAAATAATGAAAATGGAGTAAAATAAAGGACTTCAAAGTTAATTTTTTAGAGTAGAGAATCTAGAACAGCCTGCAAACAAAAACTCCTCATAGCTTTCATCTCATCTATTAGAATTGAATGGTTCAAAGCTCCCCACATCTATATAAGTCTAAAGAACATATTTCAAAATTTTATTTGAAAAAAATAAAATTTTTAAAGAAGTTTTTGGCTGCCTGGGGAGCAGCATTTTATAGAATTTCATGCATAAATTCTTCAATAAATGTTGGAATGAAGGAAAAATGACATCCCCAAGTAGATCTTTGAATTCCTCACCTTCAATAAAAGTTTCAAAAAATCACGCAAAGTAGTTTAGCCATAGGTACATGCCCAAAATCCCATTTGTCCCCCAAAGGGATAATGGTCCTTAGGGGTTAACTCCTAAAGGACCAAAGTCCCCTTAGGGGACAAATGGGATTTTGGGCATGTACTTATGGCTAAACTACTTCGTGTAATTTTTTGAAACTTTTATAAAAGATGGGGAATTCAAAGATCTGTGTGGGCATCTAATTTTTACCTCATTCCAACATTTATTGAAGAAGTTAAAAATGAATTTACAAGAAATTTAGTTTGCCGGGCAATCCAAAAACTTCTTTAAAATTTGCATTTAAAAAAAATAAAAATTCAAGGTTAGTTCTTTAGACTTACTTATACATGGGAAGCTTGGAATCATTCAATTCTAATTGATGAGATGAAAGTTATGAGAAGTTTTAGTTTGTGGGTAGGTGTGGAGAATCTCAAAACAATGCCTACATGCAAACTAAAACTTCTCACAACTTTCATCTCATCAATTAGAATTGAATGATTCAATGCTTCCCACATATACTTAAGTCTAAAGGACTAACCTCAAAATTTTATTTTAAAACAATGCAATTTTTAAAGAAGTTTTTGGGTTGCCTGGCGAACTAAAGTTCTCATAAAATATTTTTTAACTTCTTCAATAAATGTCGGAATGAGGAAAAAATTTAGATGCCCACACAGATCTTTGAATTCCCCATCTCCAATAAAAGTTTCAAAAAATCACGCAAAGTAGTTTAGCCATAGGTACGTGCTCAAAATCCCATTTGTCCCCAAAAAGGGGGCTTGGTCCTTTAGGGGTTAATGGTACAGTCAAAGGACTTGTACTTTCTCATGTACCTTCAGGCATGTGTCTACTACCACTCAAAAAAAAGTTCAAGCTATTTGATTGTACTTAGGTTATAGTTTTATTGGAGTAAGTACAAAAGGGTATGAATTTGAGTGAATATGGCCTGGGCGCTGAAGGGTTAACATGAGAGTTATGGGTTGGTTGCTACCTTAGGGGTTAAGTACATAAGGCCAAAAATGTAGGTATAAACTATAATTGCATATTCTTTTTCAATATAATACTCCATACGCACTTAGAAAATAACAAACATAAACTCAAATTTAACCCAGTAATGTGGGTATATCATTAACCATACCTTTCACCAATGAACTTGGAGAGCGCAAAAAGCAATAGAAAGTCAGCCGAATGAAACGTGCAAAAAACCAATTGAAATCCAAATAAATTGGCTAAAGACCAACTACGTTTTTAGAAAATTTCTGATTATAGTGTAGTTATATGGTGAATAGCCGGTGCATCCACTGAAATAAACAGATGAAAGTGAGAAGTGTAGGCTTTTTAACCGAAAAAGCTCAAAATCTCCCTGTACACTGCCTTTCACTCAAATATGGATGAAAGTTGTTACTTCTCAGCACTCAAAAGTGCGTAGGACCCACTTCCTTGGCTCTGGTAAATATACAAGATTGAAGTGTCCATAACAATAGGTGTAATAGCTGGTGTAGTTATCTTGTGTGTCATATTCAATAATAGACCTAACGACTAGAATTCCTAGTGGAAAATAAGACTCTCAGGTGATACATTTGCTGCATTTAGACCATTTAGATCAATTTTGTTTTGAACACCTAGTATACCTATATTAGTTTACGTACTTGTTGTACTAATGGAGGCATTAAATAGAAAATGTAAAAGGTGCAATAATAAAAAATGTAAAAGGTGCAATTTGTTAAATTAAGAAAATGTAAAAAGCACAACTTACATGCATGGAATGCAACTCATAGTTGCACTTAAACTCTTTACTTTTCATCCAAAATGAGGTCTTGAGATTTTTTTATAGATATAGATTTAAGTTTGTTTTATTTTAAGGACAAGGGGAGAGGCTCAACAAAAGGGATCCAAAACCAACTAGATTCTCCAAATTCAACCCTTTTGTTTTTTAAAATGAATCTATATAATAACAAACACGATTGACAGTGTGGCGATCCTTTTACCACAAGATATGGATGCGGGTAAATAAACCTACTTGGGAAACTTGAACACGATTGACCGTGAGGCGATCCTTTTACCACCAGCATTTTATTATACAAGTAAATAAACCTACTTGGGAAACTTGCTTGGGAAAATGAATGGGTAAAAAGTTGTATGTTTCAAAAAATGTGTGGGTAAATAATAAAATATGTAACAAAGGTGCATGGGTAAAAACTAAATATATTTAAAAAACTTGTGTGAATAATTTTTATATGGGTAAAAAATTTGTGTAGGTAGAACATAAATAATAATTTTTTGCATGAGAAAAAAGTGATTTTCCTTAAATTGCGTGGATAAATAACTCTATGAATATAGAACAAAAATTGTTTTAATGCAAGGGAGTTTTTTGTAAACAAAGACAAATGTTTTTCTTCAAAGACAAATGTTTTTCTTCAAAGACAAATGTTTTTCTTCAAAGACAAATGTTTTTCTTCATGGGTAAAGTTTCAAATTAGAGTGCATGAATAAAATAGTAAGAATTATTTTCTGGAAAATGTTTTGCTTAATTGGACTTGAAATTGTTTTGCGTCCCGTCGGACCAACGGGCACCTATACTAGTAGAAGATAAAATCTTTACTGTCGTGGTTGATTATCCCAAAATTCACGCCAGCCTACTTCTGAAAACCTGACTTTTCAATCTTCCTTGCGGAGGGAGTTCCACTATTGATGTCCTAATCAGTACAGAAGTTTGTCTCTTATCCTCCACAATCACTACAGATTTAAAATAGTAAGAACGAGAAAAATGGCAACTACCAGAACGGTCTTGGACAAATCT
The DNA here is from genome assembly GCA_963920765.1 of Ulota crispa. Taxonomy (NCBI): domain Eukaryota; kingdom Viridiplantae; phylum Streptophyta; class Bryopsida; order Orthotrichales; family Orthotrichaceae; genus Ulota; species Ulota crispa. The sequence goes on along the minus strand of OY987243.1, from coordinate 23,484,122 downwards.
CTGGTTACCGATCTTTATTCCTTTTGGCATACGTGGACAGAAGTTATTCAACACAACTCAGCACAAATGCACATCCGGACTTCCCCATTAGTAGACCTTGTGCAGAGAGAGAAACAAACATGACCACGGTCAGTTCTGATCAAGCGGGAAAAATAGAACTCAGAACTTCAAACGTGGTTTCTGAAATTGTACAGCAACGCAATCATAAAATAAGCAGCTTCCAAATGAAACAAACTCGACATCAAGAATTGGAGAGTTCGATAAAGACCACAGCATCGATTCTTGCAGGTTGCTGAAGAAAATATTGACATGACGAGTGCAATGGTACTGAAGAAACATTGCGTCCTACTTACTTTGAATACAGGACTTGAAGCTTCGCACTGCCCCTCGACAATAGACAGTAGTAACACAAATCAAGGGAGGACGCCCTCTTATGAGCTCCAGGCAATGAAACCACCATGGGGTGCGAATTGCAGTGAAACCAGAAAGCAAAGCACAACTAGTTTCCAGCAAGGAGGGTGATTAAGAGCGTTTGATCTTGGGTTCCATGTCTGGCCTGCAGTTCAGTAGTAAACACACGAAACCATCAGGACAACGTTCTTGGAATGTTTCATCAGGACCTTAGGCAACAACGTTTCGCTTACATCTGAATCCGGGTGTTATTTCCCTTTTTAGCTCTAACCACAAGTGGCTAAAGATCTCTCTCTCACTACACAAAAAAACAAGCTACGTCTGTGTCCGCGTCCCCCTCACATATCTTTCTGGAGAATGGCTGGCTCACGCACTACAGTACGTCTGCAATCACATGCATGCAAGGACAGGAAGTGTATTTAATAAATCACTTATGCAAGCACAATACGTTCACTTCAATTCCACCTTGACAAACAAGATTAATAAAATATGAGATGTAAAAGGACATGAGAACTTACTGTGCGCTATACCATCGGTACCAACGCTGGAACTGGTACAACTGCACGGCCTCGTTCGAGGCATGGACACCAAAAAGGAGGTAATTCCGTGGCTTGACCATCCAAGCAAACCTCATGAAAAGACACGAGTACACGCACATGACGCCAGTCATGTTTCCAGAAATCATTTCAGGTGGTTTCTGTGTGTCCACCAAACCCTACAGCACAGTAGCAAGAATTGTAAGATACTTGGAAGTGCTGAGCAAAGCTTTACTGACATATGAAAATACTTTGCAGCAAAGATTTATATATGAGAAATTCAGTAGTAAGAATGTTGTTTTCTAACACCGTTAGAGATCGATTTAATCGAGACCTCTGTGAAAGACTAGCCCAGAAAGTAAAAAACCAAGTTCCCTCTACTAAGGTAACACTTCGATTTCAAATGATACGACGCGTTCAACATACACAATGTAACCAGACATAATTGACCTAGTTTTACTCAAATGACCATTGCAGGACACCTGATGACAACAACGAATATGATGGTTACATTTCGTAAGAAATTAACGTATACTCAAGGATAACTTTTCTGAAAATACCATCTGAACAGACAACAAAATGGATAGGATTAAAGGACAGAAAGAATGTCCTGGAGGCTGACCCTGCGTACGTCAACAGGAAAAGAGCCTCAGTTTCAGTGAGAACCTTCTAGTTATAACAGGTCAGTCATGTCAATCGGCCTTCAATTTCTTTCCCAATCCGTTGAAGCCACATTCTTCGAGCTAGAAATTATGCAAAATTTGGATTTTAATTATATCAACACTCCTTTTTCACATTGAGGAACCAAGATGCTGTTTTACCAGGCGATATAATAGAAAAAAGAGAATGCTACATTGAAGATTCCGTTTATATGGAATCTTTGGGATGAATTAGAAGTTGATCCAAAGGACATGTACACCTACTTACGGAGTACATGTCAAACACATACTTTTACGATCTACTTGAAGAGAGGCCAGTGACGATGTAAATATACCAAAACTTCTGGTTGATTCGAATCCCTCACATCAGCGCCATTGAGGACCTCTCACAATGACTAGAAACTCCACGTCAATAATTGAAGCATACGAGCCAGTAAAGACCGCTAAAATTTTCATAACTGCTGTCATTCTTCACCAACCCTAGAATTTTACGTTTCCCTACCATCCTGTCCGCATTTTTTTTCCAAATCAGAGCCAATCAATACGCCAGTTAACTCAATTTCTAAGCGGCGAAACCTTACCGCAACCACGAAACCCCAATTCGCCACCGGGCCCCAGAAGTGCGTGGTCTTGGGCCCTACAGGACTGTTCCAGAACGCTCTCATCGACGCCATGATCCTTCACTCTACTTCCAACATCCAACAAAACCGTTCAAATGAAACATCATACAAATGAATTTTCACCAAAACAAAGAATGGCGATTAAGATCCACATAGTCATTTCATCAATTGGAGTTTCAAGATCTTCGTGATTAGTTACCCTAGAGGAGAAAAGAGAGCGATCCAAGGTACGAGAAGAGGCGAAAAAGAGATGGATGGAATGAGACACTCACCAAGAATTCGGCGAAGACGGAGGAGTGCAAGTGAAGACCTCGGAGCGCTCGTGGTGATTGGTGAAGTGCCGCTGTGGTGCCGGAGATGCGATCGCGAGGGGGGGGGGGGGGGGTACAGGGGAAGCGAGGTCGAGAGCCTCGCATCAAGGACTTGGGCTCTGGAAGCAGGCTCAGCCAATCAGCAACTCCAACTGATGGGAGCGCTATGGGAACGCCGTGAGGAGCGATTAGAACTTGGGGAGCCGCGTCATTCCACTACACTAATAATGGTATTTAGTGTTGGCAACACTAATTACGAACCCCAACACTAATTTTTGGGAGTAAATTTTTTTTACAAGTTTACATTTAGTGATAGAAATTGGTTCATTTTTATTACAACAAAAAATATAAATTAAACTCATGAGTTAATATCTAAACAACTATTTGGCACAAACTACAGACCTAGGCTGGACTAAGTTTGTACATCAGATTAAAATCATTTTCACCATTCATTAATGAAAGTAATCCAAAAAAATCCAAAAATTCAAAATTTTGAAAAACAATCAAAAAATGTTAAAATTTCCTAAAAAATGTCATAATTTATTTTCTTCAAAGAAAGTTAAATTTTTATTTAATATTATAATCTAATGTTCCCAAAGTTTCCAATGATGTTCCCAATGTTCCCATATGATGTTCCCAAAGTTTCCAATGGAGTTCCCATAGTTTGGAGGAGGCAACAAAGAGTGATGTTCACAAAAAGAAGGCAACTCTAAATGCAAACTAGTTGAGATTTAGAGTGAGTGAAGTTAAAGTGCAGGTAACACTATTAGTACCATAACACTAAATACCGTTATTAGTGTAGTTTTGAGTTGAAAACATATTCCTGCTCACAAAATTTTGAATCCTCGCTCATGGCTCACCTTTTTACGCTCACCAAATAGCGTCGTCCGCGTTGTCCCTATGCTATTTCTTGAGCAGGGATCCATGAGCCTTGAGTCATGAGCTAAGGGTTTTTTGTCAAAATAATAAATTCCACCTAGGGCACTATCATTGTGTATTTTAAACTATCATCTTTTGAAAAACTTGCTATTTTTTAGAATTATTTCACTAATTTTGAGTTGGAAACATATTTCTGCTCACAAAATCTTGAATCCCCACTCAAGGCTCACCTTTTTACGCTCACCAAATAGAGTCGTTCGTACCACCCTTGGAGCAAGCCCCAAAACTTCACTATCTTAGCCGCTGACGTGATTATATTGGTTGGTGAAGATGGATGCAAAAGTACCGGACAAACCCTCAGTCTAAACCCAACACCAGTTGAAACCCAAATTTCAACCAATCACATTTGAGAAATTTTTGGCTGGTTGCTAGTGTAAATCGGGCTAGACCCACCACTTACCCACTTGAAAGTGCATGTAACTCTTTATATATTAAAATTCCACTTGATTTACAACTTGGATGTTATTAATTTGTGTTAGCTTTGTAATAGTTGACTTGACTTTATTTATCACAATAATTATGGATAAAAGCTACTATAGTGCGGAATGTCGAAGAAATTAGTATGGGGCAACCTAAATGCACTATATGGTGTACTGGGATGATGAATAGTATTGTCCACATCCGATTTTGGATGATTATCATCGACTTTCCGAACTATAGCTTCCCGAGAAGAAGCCCTGTTTTGGAAGACGGGAGCTGTGTTGCAGGACTTGAAGCCGGGATGAGCAGGTTCAATACAATTCAATTCCACCGAAGTAAGATCATCGCCGGAGACTGCTCAGCGAAATTTTTGTCTCACGACGTAACGGCTCTTGTTGTGTTCATGAAGGATTGCTTGGTAATTTGAGCCGAGGATTTAGGGTTTGCAAGGAGCGATGGGGTTGAAGGAGAAAGAAGCGGACGGAGAGAAGGGCGGGGACGGTGTTGGACCAAGTGCAGGTGGTGGTGCTGGTGCTCAGCACGACGATGACGACCACGGTGGTGAGACCGCTCACCGAAGCAAGGATGGAGATGAGGTGAGTCACTGGCCGAGGAGAGGTTTTTTAAATCACGTAATGCTGCAAGTCGATGCGATTTTATTCGGTTCTTGAATGGAAGGAAAGTATCAGGAGTGAGCTCGGTGTCCTTTTCATGGCGAATTTTACACGGTTCAAACAACTGAGAGTACTCTCAGCCACTGGCTGAGGAGAAGTTTTTAATTACGTAATGCTGCGCGTTGATGCGATTTCACGCGGTTCTTGAACCGAGGGAAGTATCAGGAGTGAGCTCGGTGTCCTTTTCAAGGCGAATTCTATACGGTTCAAATAACCGAGAGTGCTCTCAGTGTCGTTTTTTCAGGCTATGCTATTTAATGTTTACATTGCAGTGCTGATTTTATGTCGGAAATGCCGTGAGCAAATTGTGAATTCTTTTCATTGTCGGCACTAGCTGAATTGAGTTGTTTAAGATGTATTCTGACTGCGGTGCTTGGTTCTTGATGCGATTTGACGCGAGTCTTGGGTAGAGAAAAAGTGAATTCCGTGTCCTTTTCATGGCGAGTTTGTGTGGTTCGAGGAATTGACAGTTCTTTCAGTGTCGCTTTTGTGAGGCTAGCCTCATTGATTTTGAAATCGCAGTGCTGTTCTGTGTTGATATTTCATTTCGGAATGCTGTGAGCAATCTGTGATCAATTTGTGATCAATTTGTGATCAATTTGTGATCAATTTGTGATCATTTCCATCATCTGGAGTAGCGGAATTGAGCTCGTTAGGGTTTACTCTGTGTCCTTTAGCAGGAGAATCTTGGGCGTGCAGAGGAGCTCAAGAAATCGGCGGAAGCTAAGCATGTGTTACGTCAAGCCAATTTAGCGCCGGACAGACCTGGTAATTGAATTGAAATTGAGTTGTCAGCGATGTTTCTGTGATGTATGACTATGCATCAGCTCGTGTTAGACGAAGTACGGAAGTGGTGCATTTTTTTTGAAGTTCTCATGGGATTTCGTTTTTTGAATTTGTTTCCACAGTTTTGCAAAGTCTTCTAGGCAAGTTTTAGACATGGACTGTATGTTTTTACTGCTGTTGGGGTACATTTCTGAGCGCTAAGTTTTTTTTAGAAATTTATTGCTTTAAGCCGCGGGTGGGGTCAAGCCTTATAGCAGCGGAGACTTTGACGATTGAGGAGTTTAGGCTTTAAAGTGCTTATATTTGTCGCTGTTTCAACGCTTTTACTGAAACATGTTTAATCTCTTTTGTGAAGATATGTTAATCACAATCTTTGCTTGGTTGACCATGGTTTTCAGATGCCAGCTTCTTCAAAACTTTAGATTCGAGCATCAAGCGCAACACAGCTGTGATCAAGAAGCTGAAACAGATCAATGAAGAGCAAAGAGAAGGTCTGCTTGAAGAGCTTCGGGTTGTAAACCTGAGCAAGTTCGTAAGTGAAGCAGTGACTGCAATTTTGGATGCGAAGTTGAAAAGTTCAGACATTAATGCAGCCGTACAGGTACCGACCTGTTCTTTTTGCCTAGATTTATTGACGATTGCATTATCTCCAGTCTTAGATGAGAGCATTGAAAGCATTTATTCCTCAGATGGACTTACTGGGAACGTTCGGCTTCAGATCTTTGGACAAAATCGACTATGTAGGTTATTGTGATATGCTTTTAACATGATGTTGTGAATGTAGGTCTGCTCTTTACTTCACCAAAGATACAAAGACTTTGCACCAACCCTTCTAGCAGCGCTATTGAAAATTTTCTTTCCTGGTAAAGGGGATGAAATCGACGGTGATCGGAGCTCGCGGGCAATGAAGAAACGTAGCACACTCAGGCTGATGATGGAGCTCTACTTCTGTGGAGTATTTGAGGATGGAGGTGTGTTTGTTAGCATCATTAAGGATCTCACGAGCAGTGAGCATTTGAAGGACCGGGAAGCCACTCAGACCAGTCTTTCGCTTCTGGTTAGCTTCGCAAGGCAAGGTCGGGGTCTCCTTGGCCTTTCTCTAAACGGCCAAGATGGACAAGAAGAGGTGATATCCGCAGCTACTTTGTTTGAATTGATAAGGGGTGTGGCGATGTTTTTTCTGTTTGCGACAGCACAGCTTTGGCGACTTGAATTGTTTGTGTGCCTTGCCACGTGTTTTCATGATAGGTTCGGTTTATAATTTAAAACCCACCCATTAGTTTTGCTCATCTATTGCCTGAGTTTATTGGAAACTTCAAGATAATCATATTTGAGGTATTGTACGGAGAGAAACAAGACCATACCTTACGCTTCAGGTGTTGGCGACTTGTGACAGCAAATGAAACCAAGTGTCAACCAGCATTTTTTTGGCGCTGAAGCTTATAAAGTTGATGGGCCTACGCATCGGCATTTTATGTGTTTTATTATTAAATTCTTGACATTTGTGCAGTTTTACAAGGAGCTCAGTATGACTACTGACCAGAAAAAACATTTGCGCAAGCTCTTTCAATCATTTCTTGATGCAGTGGTGGAACTTCTTCAGACAGACCACGGGGTAATTGTGTTGAGTTGTTGTGTATTTCACTTCTTATCTGTTTTCATTTGTGCCATCAAACTGTATCTTGTTGTGGTCCTTCTTCTACTGAGCGACTGTTGCATCAGCTCTTAAATCAAGTATCATGGTGCAGTCATATGCTCTTTCATTTGTGTCTCTTTTCTATGGTAGTATTTTTATTATAAGTACCATCGTCAGGGGGAGCTCACAACTTGTGCTCAACCTTCTTGTCTTCTAGCATCAGAAGGAAAGACAGGGCTTTACCTTCTCTTTGGTAGATCTAGAGCTCTAATTACACCATCTGAGACTTGTATGAAATTCCGGCAGGCATTACGGCAGTTGGAACTAGAGAATGCACGAATGCTCAATGCAAAGGGAGAGCTAAGCGAGGAAAATGCAGCTGCGTATGAAAAGCTTCGAAAGTCTTATGAGCATCTCTTTCGTAATATCTCTTCGTAAGTTCCTATTTTCCAGTCGCTGCAGAGCAGTTTATTAATAATTAACAGTGGAGCTGGGTTTGTGTAAGCTTACATTTAATGTTCTTGTTTACTTCCTAGTTTCACGTTTTGTTGATTTGTCTGATTTTGATCAACCGTAACTCTTCTTTGCGCAGATTGGCAGAAGCAATGGATACTCAGCCCCCAGTAACGCCAGAAGACGGCCACACTACACGTGTTACTTCTGGAGATGATGGGCCATCCCAAGCGTCTGGAAAGGAACCTGCTTCTCCAGAGCCTATTTGGGATGATGAAGATACACGCTCCTTCTATGAAAGCCTGCCTGATCTACGGTATTTACTGTCTTTATTTCTTTGACGTCCTTTCTTTGGGTTTATCAATCTGTTTAACAACCTTTTAATGACAAATGGCCCAATGATTGTTGTATCATCGTCCCTTCCCCCCCCCCCCCCTCCCCCCCCCTTTCCTGGAATAGCTAATTCGCAGGGTTTGCGTAGGTTTAGTATTATAAACATGTCAAATTTTGTTGTGTCATCTTGATGATGAAAGTACTACATGTTGCCAGTGCATTTGTCCCTGCCGTTTTACTTGGAGAGTCTGAACCAAAGGGGGTAGCAGAAGCTTCACAAAAGGCTGCCGAGCAAATGGTACGTATGTACTCTCTTTATCTTCTTCATACTATGTCTTGACATAATGCATAATTTAGTGAGAATTTCATTTCTGGTTTCATGGTGTGGAAAGTGCCTCTGTCCAAGTATGATCATCATTGGTTCGTTGTTGACAGGAACCCGAGCAAACTGCTGGCCCAGCAGCAGGAACTCCCGATGTTATCCTAGAAACAGAGACTCAAGCTTTGGAAACACCACCAACGGCTTTAGATGATAAATTAACCTCTACTGCTGCTGAGAAGCCCAAAGATAAAGACAAGGATGACAAAGACAGAATTCGAGATCCAGAGAAAGAGAAGCTGAAAGAGAAAGGCAAGGATGGTGAAAAGAAGTTGGACAAAGAAAATGAGAAGGAAAAGGTGAAAGGTGCTGAAGGTGCTAGTCTTGACAGTCTTCTTCAAAGGCTTCCTGGCTGTGTTAGTCGAGACCTCATTGACCAACTCACGGTAACCTTCATCAGGCTTTAATGTTTTTTGGAATTTAAGTTCGTAACAGGGCAACTCTAAATATTTCTATGACGTTATCTTAATGCTGTTTGACATGGTAGAGTTGAATTCTTGTTTTTATTCTTAGGTTTGTGCTTGTGGGTATCTCATTTCTGAGCAGGTAGATTTCTGTTATTTGAACTCAAAGAGCAGCCGGAAGAAGCTTGTGCGCACTCTTTTCAATGTTCCACGAAGTTCCTTGGAGCTTATACCGTATTATTCTCGAATGATCGCCACCCTGTCTACATGCATGAAGGATGTAGCTCCTATGATTCTACAATTACTGGAAGAGGAATTTAATTTTCTAATGAACAAAAAGGTATGATATCGAATTTCTTTCTTGTGACTGCTGAGCGTGCTTACTACGTGGATGCTAGAACTGTCACTGATACTGATAGGTTTGAGTCTAGATAAGAATTTGGGCATTCTTGATTGTCTGTTCAAGGGTCAAAGGAACACTTCTGATAGTCCTCCTGCATATGTGATTCTCATTTGCAGTAGTAAACTTTGAGCAGAAGTTGAGAATTGTGTAGCATATAATTCTAGCGTCATGTTCTTCCACGAGACTTTTCATTTCAACGACTTGCTTACACTTCAAATTGACAATGTTATGTAGGACCAAATGAACATTGAGACCAAGATTAGGAATATCCGTTTCTTAGGCGAACTTGCAAAGTTCAAGGTGGCATCGTCAGGCCTCATATTCAGCTGTTTGAAGGTGCGTTACTGAAATTCAAAGTGAGTTTTAGTTTTGTTCAAAGTTGGCCACTAATAAGATCGAATGCTCATTCTGACTATTCCGCGTGAAGTTGCCCCATGCATGCAGAATGTAGGCCTTGTATCCAGTGGTTTTGCAAGCTTTCTGTTTCTACATTTTATAATAGTATACCTCTCAACTATCATATATTGCAATTACGTTTGTTGCTGGCTTGTCTAATAATAATGTGTACTTTTCAGTCATGTTTAGACGACTTCACTCACCACAACATCGATGTGGCGTGCAATTTGCTTGAAACTTGCGGGCGCTTCCTGTATCGGTTTCCAGAGACATCTTTACGCATGGGAAATATGCTTGAGATCATAATGCGTCTCAAGAATGTCAAGAATCTGGATGCTCGACATAGTACTCTTGTAGAGAACGCTTATTACCAATGCAAGCCTCCTGAGAGGTCTGCTCGTGTCTCTAAAATTCGCCCACCTTTACATCAGGTAGAAGAGCATCTTCCTACTCTTACATCATTTGCTTGTTCTCTTTACACTTTCTCTTATTTTTCCATCCACTCTGGGTTGGTTTATAATGCAAACAGATGTCAATGTTTTTGTATCGTACTCATATTCGCATCATGCTTTGCAGTACATCCGGAAGCTGCTATTTGCAGATCTTGATAAGACAACAATTGAGAGAGTTCTTCGGCAGTTGAGAAAGCTCCCATGGAGCGAGTGTGAAGATTATGTGTTGAAGTGCTTCATGAAGGTCTATAAAGGAAAATACAGTCAAGTTCACTTAATAGCATCTTTAACTGCTGGTCTAAGCCGATATCATGATGCATTTGCTGTTGCTGTGGTTGATGAGGTAATTCTTCTACGTCCGTCAAAGTCGTCACATTATGTTAGTGCTAAGCTCTTACCAACATTCCAAAAATTTACATTAGGTACCGGAGACAGCCTGCGTTGCTGTTGGTCAGTTGCATTCCTGGAGTGCCGAGCAGCAGTGCTTAGAGAGTTTTAACAGTTTCCTGTAGCTTGGGGATGAACAGTTTTCGCATCAATATTCATGTTACCTTCTATTTTATCAAATTTGATGCAATGATAATCAAGAGAGATCGCTAATCCTAGTTCTTAATATATTCCAGGTTCTAGAAGCTATTAGAGTTGGTTTGGAGTTGAACGAGTATGGGATGCAGCAGCGACGGATCGCATACATGCGGTTTCTTGGGGAGCTTTATAGCTACCGCCTCATAGATTCTCCTGTCATCTTTGATACTCTCTATCTTATCATTGGATTCGGTCATGGGACTTCAGAGGTGAATTTCTCCGCAACTAACTCTACCTTTTCTGAGTTCCTTCACCTTTCAGGACATATTAATTGATGAGGACCATTATAACAACATACCTTTGAGTTGATGTCACGAAATTCCAGGATGCATAGTAACAGATGTAAAATTGTTTTGTTTCTAGTCTTCTTTTATACTCAGCCTGTTTCGAAGTATTTTTCAGCAGATTTCTTTCTAAAACATTGTAAATGTCATAGCAATTTTCCTTGCCTGCACTGTCAGTTGTCATACTATAGGATATGTGCTCCTGTACAGTCCAAAAAATGCTGATGAATGTTCTTATAGGATTTGAGTGTGAATGTTGTTTTAATTATGTTCTCTATTCGTTGCAGTTTGAAAGATTTCCTTTCTAGTGTTTCTCTACTGTCGTTCTATTGTCAATATTCTATCTAAGATTCCATATCTATACAGCTTCTGAGGGTTTTCGTTTGTTCTTACCCCTTCATGTTTGCTTGTATGATTCAGCAAGATGTACTGGACCCTCCCGAAGACTGTTTTCGGCTACGGATGGTCATCACGCTTCTTGAGACATGTGGACAATTCTTCGACCGGGGTTCATCCAAGCGCCGGCTTGATCGATTTCTACTCCATTTTCAAAGATATGTGCTTAGTAAGGGAGTCATTCCTTTGGACGTAGAATTTGATCTTCAGGTAGAACAGCACTGAACAAAACCCCTTTCCTCCTGATTTTCATAAAATTATGCTGCAATTTCTTCTGTTGTCTCACAATTAGTACTGCTTTAACGATTTGCTTAATAATGTCGTAAGTTGAACTTAAGGAGAGTTACTACTGTTCGGGGTGGGAGGGATTGATTGTGGAACATTATTCTAAGTAAAACGATATTTTATTGTTCACAGGATCTCTTCGCAGATCTTCGTCCAAAGATGGTACGTTATGCTACCTATGACGAGGCTAATCAAGCGTTGCTCGAGTTAGAAGAGGTTGATCGCAATTTAGCGGCTTCTGAGAAGGAACGGAGTTCTCGGTACTCAAATATAACAACACAAGCAGATGGGGAGGTGCATACCAACAATCAAGGATCGGAATATGGTAAGGATGCGCAAAATACTGGAGCTGCACCACTTGGAACAAGAGCTGCAGGAGTTCACGGGACAAGTTTGGCGGACGATGGAGATAGTGAATCGGAGACGGAAAGTGGTAGTATGGAGGCTGATGGCCAGGAGGAAGAGGAGGAGCTGGAAGAAGACAAGTATCCATTTCATGACGATGAAGGTAGGAATGGCAAACTGCGTTGAGTTCGAGTACCACTATTTCACCGGCTCAATCTGCAAAGAGATGAGATCTTGTTACTAGTCTGTTAATTTCATTCTCTCTAGAGTTGCCTGATGTTTTGTAGTCCCGTATATGTTCAGCTATTGTTGTTCACGATATTCATCTACACCGTTGCAGGTGATGATGAGCTGGAAGCAGAGGAGCTGGAAGGTGGAGCCGACACAGCAGGTTCAGAGGAAGAAGAGAAAGTCAAGGTAATGCAGAAGAAGATGCCAGAGTCAGACCCTGCTGAAGAAGCCGAATTTGATCGTGAATATCGTGCTCTCATGCAAGAAAGTATAGATTCTCGAAAACTTGAAATGCGATCTCGCCCAACCCTGAACATGACTATTCCGCTAAACCTCTTCGACTCGAAGGACCATGGTCGAAGTGGAGGCACGGACATAGAATCTGGTGACGAGGTTGTGGACGATCAAACAAGTGGCACTAGCGTCCAGTTTCGAGTTTTAGTGAAGAAAGGTAACAAACAACAGACTAAACAGCTCCGCATTCCACGTGATTGTTCTCTTGTTCTTAGCACAAAGCAGAAGGAAGCGGCGGAACTGGAGGAGAAACAAGACATTAAGCGACTAGTGTTGGAGTACAATGAGAGGGATGAGGAGGATCGGGCAGGCTCTGCACCACAGCCTATGAACTGGGCCACGCATCAAGGAGCGCCTGGGTTGGGCCGTGGCAGGGGTGGCCATTGGGGAGAAGGGGGCGGCAGAGTAGGAAACGCATCTAGGCAGAGACGTCCTATTGCAGCTGGTGGCTATGGACGACGGCGATAAGGCATACATTGTCATGGTACTCTGTCATTAATTTGGGTTTTGTAGCTTCAAAGGGGCTGCCACCCTGCAAGTGAAGTCTAGAGTAAGACATTGCGACCACTAGGGACCTGTGCTAGGAGACCTAGAGGTACCACTCGCCATACGGATTTATCAGGTACGTTCTTAAAAACGTGGCGTCCTACTGGGTTTTCTCTCACTGTAAATTGCTAAGGTAGAAATACCATAAACCGTTAAAATAAACCACTTAGCCTGTAAGATATGGGGAATTTCTTGAGAAATTGAGCTCAATCTGTGCAAAAACAAGGATAAGGAAGAATGCAAAAAAAGTTCCTCAAAAATTTCTCAAAAATGAATATTTTATGCAATATAAATGTGGATTCTTCATTTGGACCTATTCTTGTTTCATAGGTTCACCTAAAACGGCTACCTCTAGAACCTTGTTCTGAAACAGGTGTCAACCAATCAAATGCAAGAAAATAATATCTTTCCAGAATCTTTTTCAGAGCCAGCTATTGTTGGATTCAGAACAGTCTACTCTGCCATTAGTGGGGAGTAACGGTTTATGGAATTCCTACCTTATCGTGGTCCAGCCGAAACAGCCAAAAGGGTTCTTACAACAATGATTTCAGAAGAGTGTGGTTTCTGGGCAATTTGGGATTCTAACTTGTAACTTTAGAAGATCAATTTTTATCTTCCAAATTAATTTTTATGCTTAACTTTGGAAAAATTCGCAACTTGTTTTCTATTATTCCTGACTGTATTTAACGTAGCACTTATCTCTATGGCAGGTTGATTTGGATACATGGTGAGGGAGTCTTATCCTGCCTTATTTGCGATTGAAGCGCACCACATTACCTCCACCACCAGGATTCAAACCATCACGTACGTTCTTCCCTCCAGAGTATGTGGAGCTCATTATTGATATCAGTGTAGAGGCAATATCGGTATTCTGGTCTTCCAGTGTTGAGGAATCGTTTTTGACAGGGTGTACAAAACTATTGGACGTATCTTTGCTCAACTGTAATTCTAGTTCGTGCATCTTCGTAGTTCCCATATGTGATATTTTGAATCAACTCATGCAGCTCTTTTTGATGTTCAATGGAGATACTTTTATCTTGTGTTGTCACGTTTCTGATCTTTGTGCTCAAGTTTGTGTTGATCTTTGATAATGGTGAGGTATGTACGGTCAAAGGTGTTTGCATAAGCATCTGAGCGCGGTTCTGTGCGTGCCTAGGGAATTGTTGGCTATCGTAAGAGAATTCCAACACATATTGGCATGTGTTTTCTGAACATTTAAAGAAGAAATTATGAGTTAATAAAAATATTCATTTTATGAATGATTATAATGATTGTAGGTATCCAAAATTAACCCCATGTGTGTGTTAAGCAAGAATATATAGGGTTTTTTTTTCAACAAGGTTCATTATGAGAACTAAGTGGTACCAATTGAGTGTGTCTTTTGTGTTGTACAAAAGTAAACAACATATATTCTCAAAGTGTATTATAATCTATTTCACTAGTTTGTTTCTTGAGTTACTTGGTCACGAGTTTGTTTTGCAAATAGCACATTATATGCTCATGTTCTAATAGTGACTAAAACCAAAATTCATCTTTGCATTGTTTGCATATTTTAATTTGTATTGTGCTTTGTATTGTGTGAAGAGAAATGGCACATGTCTTTGAAGCTACTTTAATTATCCTAACCTAGTTGTTTCTTGCCATTATGATTTTGGATCCTTTTGTATCAAATCTTTTAGAAAAGTCACATAATCTTCTAGAAAAGCCACATGTTCATGGCTTTGTGTCTATTATTTGTGATGTACAAAAAATGTTGTTTATTGTGTCTTATTTGTTGACAATGCAAAACCATGATTTTAATTGTTTGTGTTAGGATTTGTAGTTTAAATTCTAATTTTTTTTGGTGAAGTAATTTTTTTTCCTAGATTGTGCAAGTTTAACCCTTGAACGCATGTCGGGCCTTTGCTATACTGGACCATATCTCAACAATACGGTGAGGGTGGAATTTTGCATCTTAGCAATACGGTGAGGGTGGAATTTTGCATCTTAGCAATACAGTGAGGGTGGAATTTTGTACAAGCGAAGTTGGGTTTTCAGCCCAGATTTTCAACCAATCCAATTGCCTTCGTAGCAAATGTTAAATATCAAGATATATGGCCAGAGAGGGCCTTCCCGGCGGTATTTAAGTGTTTACTTATTTATTTAAACTTCAAGCTTCCTTTGCCAAACATTTATAAAAGCTATTTGTTGATATTGCATAGTATGGTGATTTTAAAATGATTATAGCTAGGCACAATGCTATTGGCCCTCTTTCAATTAGATGTGTTGATATCAATTTAACCTAGCTCCATTCAAAGTGATTAACTAGCTATGTTGTACTAGCAACTTATGAGTACACTAATGCATTGATATATGGGGAGTGATTTATTATGAAACAAGCAAGTCATTTACCTAAACAAACCCAAAAAAACTCATTGATGTTTCTATTTAGATATATGATCTTCAAACCATAAAGAGGATAAATTTTTAGTAAGCAACTTATCCCTTCATTTATAATTGATTTGTGGACATCAATGTTTACAAATATGACTAGTCCTAAAAGTATGACTCATGGCTCCTCTTCTATTGCTCATGGGGGCTTTTGAGAAGTATTAAAGTTCTTGGATTTGGGAGGTTTTACACAAAATACTATAAGTAGATGTACCAAATGGTTGAAGGATACTTAGTAAAACCTAGTGCCTATATATTCAAACATGTATGTCCTTGATTTTACCTTACATGCATGGATATGTGTAATAGAGGTGAAGGGATGGTGTATTCAACATGCAACTTGTACAAGGATGTGATAGTCAAGGAAATTTCTTCTAAATGGCATCTCAAGTAACTTATAACACTTAAGTTCATGGATTTGAAGGAGATGATTGGCTTGTTACCAATATCTATATTTTCTTGTGTGGGGGCAACAACAAGCATAGAGGTCAAAGACTTTTCAAATATAACAAACCTCTTATTGAAGTTTGATTGTCATGGGTAAACTAAGGTCTACTACCTTGTGAGCAATATGGCAATATGTGCTTCATTGTCTTGATATAAATTCTTGAATTTCCACTATATATTTTTAGTTTATATTTAAAATTTAGCTAACATTGCTTTTTAGAAATGTATGCAACTACAAATCCATCATTCAACAGTAATACAATGATGAAATGGATATATATTTAGGGAATTGCTAAAGTCACACCCAAAGTTGCTAACGCTACACCCCTATAAGCATGTATTTTGCAAATCTAATGCTATTTTTTATATTCAAGTGGTCCATCATTCATTCAATCAAGGCATTACCACCTTCTTGAAAGAAAGAAAAACAAATTTGGTTTTTTGTTGAATGTTTATTGCACTATTTCTATTTTTTTGATGTATTTTTGCTTTAAATATTTCAAAAGTCCTATATTTTTAGTTTTGAATTTGAACACCTCCAATTTTTTTGAATATAGTGTTAGAATGACAAAGGTGAAACAAATCTTTTTATGCAAATTTAGAAAATCAACATCAAATTTTCATAGTTTATGCTCAAAGGACACCTTAGAGTGTGGCGTTAGCAATTTTGGGTGTGGCTTTAGCAATTCCCTATATTTATAAGAAACAAAGCAACACATTGATAATAGTTTTGGTTTGAGATGCTAGTTACATACTTTGAAGGAATGATCAACACTCTAATGTAGAAACGTACCTAAAATTTTTGAAACTTGAAGTTTAATGAATTTTCTATTTGCATCTACATGCTTGGTGCACAATTTTGAATAAATTTCTAAGCATATTGATTGCTTAGCTCTTGCTTGAGATGTAGTTGTTAGGGTATAAATATACATTTAAGGCATAAATGTAAGTTTAATAGTCTCTAGTATTTTTCATAAACTCAGGGTTTATGTATTTTTGTATTTTTGAAACTTTAGGTTCAAACATTATTTCAAAAAAATATGTATAATATATAGATAATTATGTATAGAAACAACAAAGGGCTCTTCATAGGTTTATATTAGATTATGTTGATAATACTAAGTGGTGATTTATTAATTTGCAACCTTTCAAAATCATTAATACTTCATAGAGTGGTTTTCAACACTCTATGTACATTTTGGTTTTGGTTTTAACTTGAACTTATTTATGAGATTTAAAAAAAAATACATTTCTGAAAAAGATCAATTAGTATGTATAATATTAGTATGATATCATCACCACAAATTTTATTTGATTTACTTATATAAGTACACAAGTTTTAATTGTGCAATGCCTTCTTGTATTAATTTAGTTGAATATGATTAATTAGTGTAAAGGGGTGGAATGCCTCTAGCCATCATTCTCCTTGAAGAGATTTTGGTCATAATCACTTTTCACTCCTCAAAGAGTAACTTGGAGAAGCAACCTTGGTAATATTGCATCCTTCATGCATTTTCTAGTTGAAAAATTTGTTTACAAAATATCCTCAAGATTTTGACCACTTCAGTCATAATACTTTAAATAAAATTCAAATATCATACAAGATAACATAACACACAATATAATAAATTTACCTAAATTTATGCCAACTACCTTATGCCTTGCAAATTCACACATTCTTGAATTAATACAAGTTAGTGCTCGTGGAAGGGGCAGTAATTGAAATAAATGGTGTAATAGTGATCACAAATCCGTGATTAGAGGGTTGGAAAGAATATGAATGACCACTCCTTGATCATGTGACAGTGGTCAATAAAATTGGTATCTAGTATCAATTTTCATGCACAACTATTTCTATTTATAAGTCTTGCACATATAAAAAATAGGACTAACAACATTTCTATTTTCTCAATAATATCAAAAACATCCTTGTGTTTTTTTTTAACAAAATAATCTTCCAAATATTGTCCATAGTATTGAATTTTGATTTCTAATGGTTGAAATTTGAAGCTTGGATATGCCATGCATAGTCCTTCACTTTGCAAGCTATAGTATATTGCAATATGTCAAACTTCACAAGTCTAGTCTCATGAATGTGAGCATATAATATTGCCACAAACTACAAGGTGACCAAAATAATGTAGCAAAGGAGGTAAAAAGGGAAAATAAAACAAAAATAAAAATGAAGAGAAAAAGAGGAAAAAAAGAGGCTGTTATTCACTATGGCTTGCAAGTAGACGATGGTTTATGACGCATCCATGCTTTGAATTTGAACAACCAACAACCAAGTGAACACTATATAACACCTAAAGATATTTTGATATTTTCCAAAATATGGGGATATTTTGGATCTTTCATTCAAAAAGACATTACCCATTCTATATTCCTAGTCATTGTATTTAAACACTTGCGATTGCTTGGATGCTTTGCAGAGAAGTGAATTCCTGGGATAGCAGAGAAATGAGCATGACTTCACAAAACTGAAGAAAATAACTTTTAACATGACCAGAATTGGCTCATAAGTCACAAGAGTAAGCTTGACATCACCAAAATTAGCCCAAAAGATCGACGAGCCAATTAAGGGGCCCAATTGAGGTCCTAAATAGGGTTGAGAACGCTTCATTGGGAACGAAAACTTATCCTACACTGGTTTCAGTCACGTCTCTGGAAGTTTGGAACATCTTGTCCAATTTTTATAGAAAAGGTGCTAACTTAGTCAGCTCTAGACTTTCTCAAGGACTTGAAGTCAGAATCCCCGTTCAATAAGTAGTCACCTCTCCTTGTAGTGATTTAAATTGATGCTGTGCTCCTCACTCTGTAAATTTAAAAAAAACTTCAGACTTGCTCTTTCTTGAGAACCTGTTGGCTATGGATTGACATGGTCGTTGCTCTTGTTATTAATGTGAATTTCTAAGGAATGACTATTTTAACCTTTTGTCATCAGAGCTGAAGACACAAGCTGCACCATGCAAACCATGGCTTTCTTCAAGTGAAGTGGTTAGCCTTGCTTACCAGCTTGAGTTATGCATGTGGTATCTACACCGGTTCTTCAACCTCACCTTCATATTGAGTTTAATATTTTTTTGGTGAGGTGCACGGTGAGAGAGTACACTCTGAAAAAATGGATTCGCTGCTACAGTTAATAAATGGTGTCGCGGGTTTGTGTTTTCCTCAACTGAACGACAATAATTAGGTATAATTTGCTTGCGAATAGAGAAAAATGTGTACCTAAATATAAAAAATCAGAAGTTATCAAATAGCAAGGCACTACAGCATCGTCGGCAATCAATCTAGTAGAGGAAGTTAGGGTGGTCGCTCCATCTTACGAGGTATTAATATCGCCCCGAGAGTTCTTCATCAGCAGTTGATAAGGCTTCCTTAGTTGCTTTATCAACGTGGTGAGTGGAGACCGGGCTATGGCAGCTTGTATGGTCAGAATCTGGACATTTCTTCAGCCATAATCCTCCTTGAGAAAAGGGAATCAAAAGCTGATGGAGAGTTGGCAGAATCTGGACGGCGCTTTCCTCTCTCCTCTTGGCAAAAAGATGGTTGCCGGGCATCTCAACAGCGCCATGCTCAGCAACTGGACGCACAACAACTTGGTCCTTGCGCGTTGCCTGTGTAGAGAGCTTGTGGTAGATCACTCGGAAGTAGTGTACATAGTGGAAGAAGAACGCTGCATACATTTCGGGTCAAAATCATCGTCGAGCATCCACAACAACTGGAGGAAGGGTGGAGGGAGGAGCGAATCCCAACTTACTAGTGTCAGTGTTGTGATTGTGCTGTGCGGCGTATTAATTACGAAATTTTATATGATACCTGATAGACTCAACTTATTGTTTTCGTAAAGGGCCATTCTCAGCTTTCATGTATCGACTCATCATCTTTATACTTCAATGCTATCGATCTCCTCGTTCTTTTGCCAAGTTTCCATTTTCTATATCTTGTTTCTTTTTTTTTTTGTTCCTAATTGTGACCATTAATACATCGCTTCAAAGTCTTTGAATTCCGTTATAAATTGTAATTCTGCAATTTCACAGCACACGTGTTCGTTCAGTTGATTCTTTATTTACACTGCAAGTTTACCTTTCCTTAGGGCCATGCCCGCTCCGTACCTGGATTTTGTGTTGTGACTTGCTCGACTTGCTGAGGGGTCAAGAGTTGTTGCAGGTAGTGAAGAGGTTTGAAACACGACAGCTCATCGTTTCGGTCTGTAAGATCCATATAATATCCCGGATGAGAATACTCCATGGGGAGAGGCTGATCCTCAAAACACCTCGGAGCTGCTACGGCAAGGAACGAACTCCAATTGTGAGGTCTCTTCTTGTAAGGAAATTGAAAGACGCTTGGGCCAGCTGGTCCATATTCTGGCCAAACGTTGTGTAAACCATACTGTGTAATTGGAGCTTCACTTGCTCCCAGAATGCTACCATTCGATGTATCGAAGGTCTCCTCTCCTTCCTTTGATACCACGTCAGGCTCACCCCTGCATCGGGAATCGAATATGCTTGTACTCGATGACGTTCTGGTTTGCTTCGTTTTCTCAGCTGAAATTTCTGCCCCTGGGCAGCCTGTGATTAAGAATCTCGATTCAGATGGATACCCACGATTTCCACACCCATCATCATCACACCCATGCAGCTGTATGGGACTGTCTTCTCTCTCTTCCAGCACAGGTTGAATAAGAGGATCTTCAAAGTCACAAGAGACGTGCTCTTGACCCCTGCACTCGGGTAAGGCTGGTTGATCCGCGTAGCGATTCATCAGTCCGGAACAGTTGCCATCATCCTGTCTCTTGGTGGAGATATCCGTGACCTGCGAACTAGATAAATTAAGACGAGGCCGTTTAGGGATACTCGTTCGGGTGTTGTAACACTTTAGTTGGCAACCAGCTAGTCGTGAGTCAGAGTATGGTTCAAATTCTTCTTCGTTGGAGTCCGAAAATTTTCTCTTCGATCTTCGGGAATTATCGTTTTCATTTTCCAATTGCTTCTGAAAGGTGGTGGGTACAGCCAAATGCTGACAATGTTGGATCAAATTGTTCGCAAATGCTTCATCGCTTTCGTGAGAACCATTTGCAGATTCACAAGTAAAATCTCTCCTCGCTCTTGAATACTTTGAAGACCTCAAGTAGTGTGGAGCGCTGCCATGGAACTCACTTTGCATCGAAGACCCTGTTGCAAACATCAAACAATCTCTTGTAAGGTACTGCTCAAGTCTTTTATACCCAACCATACTCCGGGAAGACAACCTAGGCTGTAAGCTTCAGTTCTTCCAATGACTGGATTAGCTGAGCTGCAGAAATCTTGACACAAATGGTATGCATCACTAGTGCGAACCCCTTTTGAAACATTATTTTGTTGACAAACTTAAAGTAAACAAGGCTGTTTTAACCTACTGCTTGGTTGAAACTTCCCAATACATTTTTTCTCTTAATATCATTTCAACAGGGGATTTGCGTTACTGACAGGTCCGGCCGCAACTCATTTTTTAAGAAAATACGTAAAGGCGCGATTTAGACTGTTTAAGTGTAATCCTTCGCATTCTACTTTTTATGTTTCATAAAAGATGTCATTTAAGATTCTTGAGCTTCTCCTGAGTACAAGAAGCTTACTCACAAACACAAGCAGGGCTTAGGTCATATATAAATGTTAGAGCATTCTTTCATGGTCTGCTTGCCTGAGAGTCCGGTTAGATAATTTATCACAGCTTCAGCACCAACCCAACGATAGGTGCTAGATGCTGAATATCGTTTGGGTACACACCGCTTGACCAGGTTCAGAGTTCCAAAAATTCTCAATACCTCCAACAGTCTCCTTCCTTTCACTATATGTCAAACATCAGAGTAGTAGTTAGCTTGCAGATAGCTGCTGGAGTCAGAGTCAGTACAAGTGCTGGCCGTCATATAAAAAAACCGGTGTGTTTAATTGAATATTTAGATAAAGAAAAATCTAAGATATTTTAATGGTGTATAATTAGAAAATACTTACAACGATGTTGCTCAGCATCATTGTCGTGATGGTTGTCCAGGAAGATGGTCAATGCTAGATCCCACGAAACAGGGGTGGTCTGCAAAGGTGAAGCACAAAATTAATGCATTTTGAGACCTCTGGAAACCATGCGGAAATAACACTGGCCAAACCTGTATGGCTATATCCAGTCTTCGCAATTGCTCTTACAATAAGATTTTTTTCTAAAAGTAGCATCCTTTCGTGTTCAGTAAAAGTTAAGATTCAGAATGCTTTGAAACTTACCACATCAATCAAAAATAGTCGAACGAGTCTCTTGCTAAGACCACATATTGTATTATCCATTGTGTCGCTCTCTGCTGCATCTGAACCAGGAGTAGGAGTTGCAATTCTTTAGAGTTTCTTTATAAAACTAACACCATATTAGGTAGATTTTTATAATACTAACACCATATTAGGTAGATTGGGAAAAACGGAGGAACTATTTTGGACTCCACTTAATCACACATCAATAAACGTAAGCATAACTATTGCTCAAAAGTTGTAATTATAATATTGCTCAAAAGTTGTAATTATAAAAGTTCTAGGAGGCAGTCACTGAGACTTCACTATTGTACAAGAAAATATTGGCTTGTTTTTTGTTTTTTGTGATATGCTAATATATACATGATGGCAAAAAATGTGAAAGTCCCAGGATTTTTTTTTCCCAATTTACCTAATATGATGTTTACTACTAATTTACTAAGAAAAGAAAGGTTAATACTATTGTTCGAGTTGTCAGTTCTGTCCATGAAAGACTGCGAGCTTCAGCATAGGAGGAAATCATTGTCAAGGTTAGTGTTATATATGATTGTCTGATTTGTCCCTGATATTGTGTACATGGTCGGTACATGCAGTTCGGGTATACTCACATCGAAAAGTTCGCTGTTGTATCAAAGACGTATTTGGACAGTTCCTAGATCCGGAACTCTGCGTTGTTGATTTTCGTCTCGCGTTTGGGTTTATTTCCTGAAATAATTTCCAAGTGGCAAAGTAGGGTCTTGTAATCAGGACTACACATACAAAGAATAGTTTAGATTTTCCCTGAGAAATATCGCTGTACTAGAATGAGGGCTAGTACGCATTGGAACTGAGGTAACAATTCCGAACAATCTCCAGAGGAATACATGCTGACAGTGACATATCACTGAGTAGTGTATGTTACGTGGCAACTTCCTAATGAATATGAATTTAAAATAAAATCGTAATGTGATAAGATTCAAAAAAAATCATATTGAATCCTTCTCTTGGAAATGACAAGCACCTTAGACAATTTTGTGAGAGTGGACATGATTGACGAACTGCCGAGCCATCTGTACTTTTCTTTCTCTTGCTCACGCACTATTCCAACACTCTGAAGAACGCTAAGAATCTCTGCCACGACCGCTCGCTTCGAACCTGTTAAAAAGAAGCAATTAGTGCATAGATCTGATGTAGAACTAACAAAATCAGACCATAAAGAGAAAATCTCCTAGTTGTAAAATACTTCTCCAAATAAATTTGGGAGTATGGATACATTGGAGGATGAGCCTTTCGATGCGCACCAACAAGCTTAGCTAACGTCCTCAAGGATACGATTGACTCAACCGGCTTTGCGGAACAGGCTTCCAAGACCCTGCAAGTCCAAAAAGGTATAAGAAAATTGATTAGTCAAGGATAGATAGGAGCTCAGGTACTCATCATCAGCTTCAAATGCAAGAAAATTTGATTTGCAGTTCAACTTAATCACCATTAATAACCCAAAAATCTAGCTGCAATTTCGACTCGATTATCTTCAATTTTTGGATGTTTACCTGCCGGTAACATGTGCCACAGCATACTCGATGACATCGCAAGGAAAACCCTCACTAGCAGGGTTCTTCCGCTGCTCCTCACCTCTTCCAGCAACCACCTGAAAGATACAACTGATTCAGAACACCAATTTCGAGAATTGCATCTAGTGCAAGTCTCACTCAAGGGGACCAACTACGGGTAGTAGAGTTGTTTAGCGAATTATTAGAATGTACGATAGATTTTCTTTCTTCTACTTTTGTGCATCCAGGTTATGTAATGCATATATTGCAGCTTGTATTTACGTCACAAAGCCTGAGCAAAAAGTCTTAGATTAAAGGTGGATATTCTCAGAACTTCCATGTAACCTGCTTATTTGAGGATTCACTCGTAGTATGCGACGTAAACAAAGCTGATTTCGACGTTGATGAATCACTTGTCAGTATCTCCTCTGTTGCTGCTGTTTTTGACCTTGAGGGGCTCGTATTTGGAGGTAGAGCTGTTGGGTAACAGGAACAAGACGTCAGTGCTCGTTTTCCCAAGTATGGATTTAAGCAGGTTCTTAAAGCACAGTCTCGCTTATGGCTTAAGTCTAGGCCTCGTAGTTAGCTGCTGCTGCTGCTGAAATCTCAGGGTTAGTCCACAAAAAGCCGACGAGAGAGTATTTCACAAGCACAAGCTCGAAATTCAACTACACGAACGTATCTCCAAGCAAAAGAAATCAGTTGCAGAATTGCCACCTTGAAGAGGTAAGCGGCATTGAACTGGCATTGGATTGTCACTCAATTGGAGCCTGCTACTTCGACCTGGTGACGGACCTTTAAGAGCACCTGTTTATGAAGAACCATGCACACGTTTTAGGAGGAGCTTAGCTTGTGCTACACCACCGAAATTTCAGCATTCGTAGCTCCAAAACCTTACTCTCTAGAGCCATTTGTCGATCTTTGAAACGGGTGTTTACAGATTCTCAACTGTAAATTTTTCACCAATTGCATCGTCGTCGAAGTTCACGAATCCGAGCAATGCAATTTGAGGCTTCCACAATCGTTGATTAGGTCGAGAAAACGAAATAAACACAACTGAAGCTAATGGCATAACTGTCCACTTTTGGGCCGGTTGCACATTTGCCTCGAGATCCTAGGTGCGCGATATATGTCGAGCATGTTTCGGGACCATGTGGATACTCTGTGTGTGATGGGATTTAGAAACACCAGCCAGTGTAACTATCAAGGAAGCGTTTGTGGCTATGATTCTCTTTGAATTGCCATAAAAGCATCTCGAATTTATCGGCTCCTACCTTTCAAGTGGCAGTGTAGCTTGAACGAAGCAGCACCAAGGGGAGCATCGTTATTAGCTAGAACTCGAATGCTGCTGGAGACAGTTGTTCCAAGTAACTGATGTCGATCATCGTAGGCAGCAACGAGCAGTCTGAATTTTGAGGTCTCATGTCGGGGGCAAACGTGAGTGCTGGCTTCGTCAATTGCAATGTACAGATGCCGAGGTTCTTTCCACGTGTCCTCTCCGTCAACTGCTGCAGCCCCTCTTCGTGGCATTCTACCAAATCTTTGCAGACCTCGTATCACAGAACCGGTGCATCCTTTCCTGCATTTTGAGCGTGTGACGGGCATCCAATGATATAACACCGTATGCTTGTCGGTTCTCGTTGTTCCATAAGGACTCGAGTATACCACGTAAATGTACAATAGAATGCGTGTGTTGTTAACGAATCGCACATGGAATTTTAGACAACTTTCACGAAGCTGCTCCTCTACTTCAGTTCCCACAATTGTCTCGATCGCCTCTGAAACCCGGAGCTCTGACACCTTGCCGCCACTTATATCTTTAATTACCAGCTCAACCTGATTGTAAGAGCACTTTTGCTTTCCGAGTTTGTACGCTCTGCAAGAAATCCGAATGACAGTTAGCAACATCGTATTTCGTCATGTGCATTGGAAATGGAGTAGAGAGTAAGAGAACTCATCAGCATAATAGCTCGGCAGTAAGCGATTATGAGAATAATCAGCACACGGCTAACCGAACTGCACGGCTGAGCTCTAATTTTCTGCAAGCCTAAGACCACCGGAATGCCCTGACGCTAGTCAACCCTTGAACGACCGTTACTTCCGTTCTGCGTTTGTCGGACTTCCTTCAGGCCTGATCCAAATTCATTGACGAAGCAGGTGCACGTGCACATGCACGTGTGTAATGATTTAAGATTTCTGACACATTCTGACGACTGCTGCGAACTCTGGCTTACAGAAAATTAACTCTCGCCACGGACAGACAAACGCATAGTCGTCCATACCTTAGTTCCGGCTGTTCAACAATCGCCACCGCAGTACTCGTCGACTCAGGGCAGAGAATCTCCGAAGTACGAAGACAATTTCTTCCAGCGGAGTTTTCCTTGCCGTTACTTAGCCGAAGCTCCTCATCACGGACCATTTGCCTCCTCGTTGGCATCATTGGAGGTCTTTTGACGGAGTAGAGGTTGTAACTCAAATTTTGGCAAAATTTTCAGAATTGACAGATTCCTTCCGAACAGCCACCGCCTAATTAATCCAAGTCCTCAATCTAACGATTACTGTAATTATTAATAAGGTACGTAATTACAAAAAAATGTTCTGGATCGTCTCCAACTGGATGTCACGGCAGGGGTTCTTGCTCTAACCAATCCAAATCGAATGACACTCAATCATCAAACATCGAACCCTCCGCTCTAGCTTGAGTTCGCATTACAGAGTTGCGCGCACGAGAGATCCAATCACTCGTAGCATATCAAAATTCGCTTCACTCGTCCGACTGCAAACTTAAACCCTACATGAACTGCAACTACAGATCATTTGGAATATACGATCGAGACTAAAGCGGTTGCAGACTCCGAGGTTTCCATTTCGAAGATGATGCCAGTTGTTCCTTCGCCGTCCGATAGATCCAAAAGAATCCGCAAAACACTATCACAATTATTCTAATCATGAATTGAAGCTACAAATCTTGATCATAATCAGAATAAATATATAAATAGACGAATCTCCATTTTAAGCGCGCTCTCAACGCCACCAATTAGCCATTGAGTAGCAGCTAGCACGAAATATCAGCAGATCATCTCCGTCTTCTTGGATTGAGCTTCTCTTTTACAAGTAGACAAAATTTCTGCTCTCGATTTTTCTGTCAATTTAGCCGATCACTGGATCTCTAAGCTAGAATTACAGGTCACCAAAGCAGCAACGCCAGTCCAAAGAGCAGATATGCATATTTCAAAGTAATGCACTCATTCATTCGCCAGCGCAATATTCAAATCCACATACACCGAACAACGTAGAAACAGAGCAAATCGCAAAATCCGTAATCAGACAACGACATCGAGCTTATTAAATGAGGAGATTATCGTAAGAAACAAGCGAGCTCTCTCCCAGCGCCACCACTTCGGTCCCCTATGGAATTAGAAACCATGTGATTGTGTCACCTACACTGCTCCAAATCGCAGATCGTGTTCAAGGAAATGAGAGAAATGTTTAATTGAAGAGCGGCAATGCAAAGACGATTTAGTAGGGGGGGGGGGGGAGTATGAAGGTGTTGCAAAGAAGCTGGCAGGGAGAAGCAAGCGCGAGAGCAGTTACAGCAGCCATGGAAGGCTCCAAGAACAGCAGTGCTCAGCAAATGGGCTTCAGTTTTTAAAGGAAGAGCTTTGCTGCAATGGCCGAGTATGGAGCGCAGTGGTGAAGCGCGGGTAGTGTTCCGGTGCTGCCCCGGGCAGGGGTGCTGGAAATTTCTTTCTCTGCCCTGGCGTCGTCTTGGCATGTGGGCAGTTTTTAATTTTTAATTCGGGCATTGGGAGGTAAAGCTTAGGCCTAGAAGAACTGGTGCAAAGTGAGCTTGGAGAAGCTAAAATTTTAAAAAAAAAACTGTTGCTTTAACTCTTCATATTCTTATTCATGTTCTTCATTTGGATTCCTATTTCTAGACTAACCGGATTACATAAATTTCACCAACTCTTCTTTTGAATTGAAAGGAGAAGACATTGCTACTATGTATCAGTTGGATATTGACGCTAGTAGAAAAACTACGTGTTCATAATGAGTGTGAATTTTGTCTACTATGATTGGACTTTATTCATAATGATTGTAAATAAGTCATTGTAAAAAAAATTAGTCATTGTGGACAATGTGTACAACATTTAGTCATTGTGGAGAATTTTTGCAATTATTGTGAACTTTCTCTTTTCTATTAATGTGTATACAAACGTTATGAAGGTTAGAATTTGAATTGTTGGAATATGATCTAAACTAAACATGAGGTTTCATGTCATAGTGGTCTACATGCTCATGATTTGTATGTACCCATTGTTCAAAACCCTTGATGTTGGAAACAAGATGTTAGATGGAATTAAATCTTGCTATGCTTATTACATGATAGAAAGCCACTTTAAAATCTATTTGCATCTTAGCAAGGTAACTCTAATTCATGTGTTTGTGTTTTGAATTTTGAACTGAATCTAGAAGTAGATTTTTTTGAATAAAAGAGTTTTCTTTTACCAATTTTAATCCTTTTTTTGCAAGAAAAAGAACAATGTCATTAAAGTAAATGAAAAAAGGTCATTTACTAAAACAGGTTGCTATTCATTTAAGTTCTCAAAAAACTCAAAAAGCAACAATAGTTATTGTAGAAGGCTCTTTATCTTCATATCAAGTTTTTGAAACTGCCATGAAAAAGTTCTACAAGTCCCACAAAACTTATAGATGGTATTGGGCCAAAAAAAATTGAGATATGGTTTACTTTTTTAGCAAAGAATTTTTTATTATACACTGTAGATTAAACTACTAAGCAAAATTTTCCTTCAATTTAAATCCTAAGTATGAAAATCAATTTTTGAACTTTCTAACCATTTTCATATATAAGAAGTAAATATTTTCAAGTATGGTATGTGCTACCATTTTTATTCATGTTTGTCTTTCATCAAAAAGTCAAAAGTTAACACAACCTAAAAATTACTTAGAAACCTTAAAAATTTACTTTTTACTTATGTTTTCCAAGATTGAATAATTGTCACAAAAAATTGGCTCATTACTTAAGTCGTATGTAGGTTTTTCTATTAGAAAAAAAAGTGTACACAAACAAAGATTAATTTTTATTACACAATGTTATAGGCTTGCTTTTTTGCATGACAAGCTACCACCTCTATGCCCAATTAACCTTTCTTTATCCCCTACTCAACTTTAGACAACTTTTTGGGTGGTATCCTTTTTCAGGTTATTCATGTATTTTTATACTAAGCTAAATTAAATTTATAAAACAAGCTTTGTTTTATGACCAAAATATTGCAATTTTTTTAATATTTCTTTTTTCCAAATATGTTAGTAGTAAGAAAAAGCTAAGATGTTTTCATCATCAAATGCTTTTTTCTTTTTATGTATTAAATAAGGTGAATTTTAGTCAATCTCAAAAAGAAAATCTTTAAAAAATAGTATTTTTGGTGAAGAATTAAAGATAAATGGCTTCAATTTTTATTTGAAATAAATCAAGTAATAATCTCCATTTATTTATTTGTAAGCAAAATTTCTAGACACAAAGCTCATCATCTTTCCTTTTTCTGAAGATTCATTTCAAAAAAATGCAAAACCTATAGTTCTTAACACTTATTCTTTGTTAATAACTTAGGTTTTTTAAGTTTGAAATAAGAAATGTTAAGGATTTGGAAATAATGTTAAAGGCAAATTCAAATTTATGTCAAATAAGACACATGATACAAAGAGATTGCAAGAGTGCAATTCGCCTTTGTACTTCCTTATACAACAAATATATCTTAGTTGAATTATTGAGATCATCCTTGGAGTTAGTCACATTGTTGACAAAATTGACAAGATCTACAGTTATATTTATTTTAATCTATAATAACAATTCATTAGAAAGCTTTTTCAAAAAAGTCATGAGTATCAAATTTAATATTTTTGCTTTTGGGGTTACAAATTGCAAGCATGCATTTGGCTCTAGTGAACTTTGAAATACAGTTAAACATTGTCTAAAGATTTAAACAAAAATACCCCCAAACATGATAATGGTTAAGGCAAGATACATGTCAATATTGAAATGTCAAGAATCACCAATTTTTTCAATGTTTTCCACAAATCACATGAAATTGTGCAAAAAATATCCAACATTAAGTGTACTAAGCAAACATGCCCTATAGGCATAGACATAAATCCTAAAGTACAAAATTTGTAATACATTGGCCAAAGTGGTACTTTATTGGAGGAACGCCAAAGTATTCAGTTTCATGGAGGATTCAAAATCACTAAAGAACATAACTGCTCTTACGTGCTCATTACAAACAAACGATTAAGAGTAGACATCTAGACTAAACTACAGTGGTGCTTGGATAAGGTGTTTGGAGTTTTTGGATAAGGTCCAACACTTTAGGCTAGAAAAAAATGTTAATTGTATCCAAACATTGATCATAAACAAGCACTTCATTTGCAAATGTTAACTGTATCCAAACATTGATCATAAACAAGTATTTCATTTGCATTACTTCCACTAGTTCTGGTGGTTACAATTTATGGAGGTGCTTTCGCACTCATATTTTTGGTACACTAACCAAATGCCTTTCTAATTGATGAGTCAATATGAGCATTGATGAAAAACAAGTATTGATCATATGTAAGCACTTGACCTTAACCAAGCTCATAATACACACTTTGGGTAAAAGGAGAGTGGGGCTATGATCTTAATTCAATTGTTTTTGTTACAGGTTGACATTACCCAAGCACCACTGTATTTGGAAAGGTAAGGCAATTTACTCCAAGGTGAGGTGGTCCTCCACTCATTCTGATTGATTTCTGAGTAGTAAACAGAGGCCAAAACTGTGCCATTCTCTCATTTTTGAGGTGTTAAAGCTTTGGAATAGGTGATCTTGGAAAGGGGGTCAGGGGATTCATTGCAGTTCTCGATGGAGGTACTTTTAGTTCCATGAAAGCCCTGCTGCAAATGGGACTATCAATATGGTCAACCGCTAATTTTGTATTCTGGATGAATTTAAGTAACTTGCCACAAAGCTGCCCCTTCTCAAATCAAGTACATCAATAAGCGCTGTTCAGGCATGCCTTTCGTCATGGCACACTTTCTACCCTCATAAGTGGGTCGAGCGGTCCCTATTCAGCTGCCATTAACCTGTACTATACTACAATCTTCAGAACTAAAGTAATACTTACAAGACTACTAGAAGACCACAGGCGTGGCGCTCACCAAAAGTATGCAAAAGGAAGCCAACAAGCCTTGTGTCAGTTCACTGTACTAGAAATTCTACTTGGAAATCTAGAAGAAAAAAATTAAGTCCTGATCAAAGGGCCACAGATAACCTGTACAAAGGATTCCTTTGTGGAGCTATCACGTAAAAACTACAAAAAAAACGGGATCTCGGATGCATCGAGTTACACCCAGCTGTATATGGTATTATCATGGTGGATCATGTGTCATAATCGGAGTTTATACCAAAAATGCGCACTCTGTGCATATTGGGAAACTTGGCAATCACCAACCAGCAAACTGCAATCGTGTTCAAGAAAAGAGTTGGATTCTTGTAATCGGTCGTATGGGACGCTATCAGGTACCTGCCAAACATCACAAATCCCACTACATCAAAACACATACAACAGTCGGACGGTCATTAGCATTAACATGAAGAAAAACTTTTATCACTTTTGTGCGTCGCGTTAAGCATGAAGCACTACCCAAAAATGAACCACAACATTCATAGATGTTGATGCGTTTCCATGCAACATCTATGTCTTTGAAGAGAACGATTATAGACGCAAAAAAATCAGCACAAATATGCACCAAAACTCGTGACGGAAGAGGCCACAAGGTGAATGTAAGTGAGAAGAATAATCGCTACGTACAGGACAACAGGTACGACAGTCAAAAACTTCCGGTTACGAGTGAGCTGACGGCCATCGTCCACTTGCTCCCACCACGTCAGCTTTCCATAATCACCTTGGTCTTCAGCAAAAGGAGTCCCTTTCTTCCAGTGAAAGAATCTGTACGTCACCTGCTCATATCCCAACTCAACACAAACAAAGTATTCCGCCCCTGTTCAGTTCTAGAAAGTAAGGAAGGACTTCGAATCATAGCCAACCTATTTCACCATATTCCATATATTGAGAAAATTTCAATTCCTAAATACAGAATTCAGCTCCACGACTGCTTGATATCAAGTTCCTCTACCATCATCGTTTTCTTTTTTTCCAGTGTTACAAATTCACATATCACAAGAAATCATGCCTAACGATATTCTTAGAATATATATATATATATATATATATATATATATATATATATATATATATATATATATATATATGTATATATATGTGTATATATATATATATGTATATATATATGTATATTGATTCTGTATTCAGCCTGATTGCTGATAGTCTCATAATGTGATATTGTCCCAGTTTATTGAACATAGTGAGTAACAATGAAGCAAACACAAAACTCAGAATAGACAATCAATGCAAATACGTGTGCAGGGTCGACAAGCGGCTTCTCAAACAGAGATACAAAAACGGATGCAAAGAGGAAAAGGAGGCGCGAATTACAGCGAAGTGGACGAGGTTGACAACGGTCCAGGCGGTGCCAGCCTGACATTGGAAAGCGGAGACGATGGCGAGCCACGAGAACAAGAGAATGAGAATATAGGTCGTCCAAATGCCGGGATACTGAAACCAGGAGGTATTCTTGTTGGTGTCCGGAGGCGGCACCACCTTCACATAAAGCCCCCCCGGGGATGGCACAGTCTCGACGAGCTCCTCAGCACTTCTACCCCAGCGATGCAGCAGTCCTTCTGTAATCCTATGAAGCGTAGGTGAAGCCATAAGCAACACAACTTCTATTTAAATACATAGATGTAAACAAGACATATCATAACATAAACAGGTTGGGAGAAAGAATCCTCTAGAACGCAACTCTTCATGCAGGCCTAGGAATCTGGAGAGCCATCCATGTCTATCCATGTTGTGACAAAACTAGAAACATGTTAAAGAATGAATGGCTCTAGAAAACATTATATGAAAGGGAAAGTTTCATGGATACCCCTGAAGTTTGCCATATTTTCATAGATGCCCCTGCTTTTTCAGAAATTTCACAAGTACCCTTGGACCAAAAGTTTCAGGTGTTTGTTTTGTTGTGCATGCCACTTTCCTTCTTCCTTTGTGCGCACGCATAACAAGAAAGAAGTAGTGTGCGCACAAAGGGAGAAGGAAGTGACATGCACAAGAAAACAAACACCTGAAAATTTTGGTCCAAGGGTACTTGTGAAATTTCTGAAAAAGCAGGGGCATCTATGAAAATATGGCAAACTTCAGGGGTATCCATGAAACTTTCCCTATATGAAACTATATGGTACTAGGCCTTTTTTCAATAAGCAGTGCGGGAGTTTTGATGAAATGAAAAAACTGGAATGAATTAGGGTAAGAAGTTCATGCTTACATGTTCTCAGACTTGGGATCATGCGGCGGAGTAATCACTAGAGGTTCTTCTGGAGCAGAACCGGCCATAATAGATCGCAACTGCAAAGGTGAGTCAATCGAAGATGGTGAGAATTCATTAGCCAACCTGCAAGTAAAGGATAATATTTAATAAAACGTCCGGCACAAAGAAGGCGAACAAATCGACAACACTTCCACAAAGACGGAGAAAACGAGCCAGAGAGAGAGAGAGAGAGAGCTGAAACAATTTCAATGCTTCTAGGGTTTCAATCAGATCGGAGAGCACCACAACAAGCTCACACTCTCACACAACAAAATTCCACCAACATATGCTCTCACAAACTCATCACCAGCAAACTCTCTCATAAAAACATTCCAAAACAACTACTCATTATAACCACGTTCTAAGACCAAAAGAATCTTCTGTAAGAACTAGTTCAAGCCCTTGGAAAAAGAAACGTCATAGAGGACTACACCAAGAAAGTCAAAGCGACAGGTTATCATAAAACGCACGATATCCTAAACCCGAAATTCTCAAAGTAACACAAGAAAAATACAACACAAAATTTTACGTTAATTCCAATTGAACAAAAAAGGATCATACTACTACTACTACTGCCTGTAAAAGCTCCTCTCGAAATCTCTTTTCTCGCGTTTCAGATGCGGTCGGTCTCCAGATAATCAGACCAATTTCTTTTTTTCTTAACCCTAATTGACAATCTAAAACATCACACCGAGAATTCCAAACAATTTCTCGACTAGGTCAATTCGAACGCACAAACCGCAGACCTATCTTCAGAAACGAGCTATGATCGAATGTTAACAAAATAATCAACCACAAAACCCAGAGTGAGTCAAACCCCTTTCAATATCTGTTAAAAGCCTCGAGGGAAAGCGACGACTATTGCACTTCGCTCAGGAGGCTGTGATGTCATATTTCATGAAGCAAATGAGCTTCGTGGATTACGAGGCGAAGAAAAAAGGGTTCTCCCGACGTTTACTTACCCTAATCGTGAGAATTTATAAAGAGAATGGGATCAGAAGAGTTCAAAAAAGACGGGAAGAAGAGAGGGACTGGTGTGGAGGTGATGGGAGTGCAAGCAGGAGAGCAATGAGAGGGAGAAGAGAAGCACGCACCGATCTGGGGAAAGCGAGAGCGAGACGGAGATGAGGAGGAGCGAGACGGGAGAATTGGAGGAAAGCAGTCGAAACAGAGCCGGTGAAGGCGGGCATGGTCTGGTGGGGACGAAATATATCCCCATTCACACGAATGGAGGGGGATTTTGAGATATTTGAGACCGTGGTGTGGTGCGAGCGCACTTGACCGATATAAACCGGAGATCCGGGTATATACGGGTATGTGCCAACGTCGTAACCTCAACCGTCTCTATATGCGCTGTTTGGGAGTTTTGATTTGCTTCTTTCACATTAAGTTAGGGGTAAGGGGGTAAGGTACACTGAATATTGCGTTTAGGTAGCCCCACACTAATTTCTTGACATTTTACACTATTTAAATATTTACGGTTCATCTAATTATTGCAATAAATAAAATTTAAAAGGTCTAATGACAACAACCAAGCTCTAGAATAATAAAATAGCAGCTTTCATGTTGTAAATCATGTGAAATTCAAGTTTTTAGAGAGTTACATGCACCTCTAAGTGGCCAAGTGATGAGTCATGAGGTAATTTTCTATGGTAAGGCAACCTATTGTCAAGGCAACCTAAATGCAAAATTCAGTGCAAGAGCATTTGATTGCAACCCTAGCCGTTTTCCAATATCTAAAAAGAAACCTAAATGTATGCAATGCTGGATCCAAGATAGGCACACAATTTAACAGAAGTTGTCACAACAATTGAGTATAGGGAACACCAGTTGTGTAGGTGGTGATTTAGGGTCGCATGTGACATGATTTTTTTGTTGTTGCTTTTTCATTTCAATACAAGCATTTCAATGGGGGTCTAGTGTTGTCAACAAGTTGGTCTAGGGAGTTACCTTTAACAATTTGAAGTTTAGTCATATGATCTCAAAAAATTCCAAAAACAATTTTGCTTGCATCTATGCCCATTTCCTAACAAGCACATGTCAATATTTTCTCAAAAGCCCCTTGAGATCACCACATCTGAAGTAAGTGTTGGTTTTGAGTGCTCCTATCTTAGTCTCACCTTCTTCACCCCATTCTCAATGTAAATGGGGTTGTGGCATTTCTCCTTGATTTTTGAAAATTCCGTTTTTTTCAAGATTAAAATATATATATCTTTTCACCTTTGGAGGAGAAGAATGAGGTGAAGAAATCTTTGTACGCAAATTTTTTACCCATGATTGTCTTGTATTCACCCAATTGATTTCTATTTATTGTTGCTTCTTTATTTTTAGCAATTGCTCCTTTTGCTTTCATGATTTCTCCTCCTACTTTAAGCATTCTCCATTCTCCATTCTTAACCACCCATAAAAGGACAATCACACCTCCTTCATGGAAATGTGCTCCCATTATCTCCTATTTTCACTACTAAACTTCTCATTCCTTACAAAATTTTCAATCTTGGAGTTTTGACTACCCCTATTGTTCAATGAACATGTGAATGGGATTTATTTTTTATTTTTTACATTGGTCAAGTAACATGCACCCTAGAGGATAACATATATAAGCCAAAAATTCATAGAATCATCCATGTAAGCATGTTCGTCCACCAAGTGAGCTGATATTAATAACTTTCATCTAAAATTTGGTGCACCTCATCTACAGTATGAGCGATTTGTCAATTTCATCCTTGTTTTTTCAATGGTCTTTGTGCTTGGTCGGCAAGTGTCAAAACGGCGTAAACATTTGGCAAAACTGTCCAAAGAATGTTCCTTACATCATCTTCAAACAAGATTAGAATTGACTTGGTGGAACAACTCAAAATGAAGCTTTCTACTTTAGAGAGTATATAGGAATAAAAGCTGAAGGGATTATGAGTCTCAACAATGAGTATATATTTGGTTCTTATTTAGTGTTCTAATTCATTTAGAAAATCTACATTTCTAAGAGATTTGATGCATCCCATGTTGTATTTTGTTGGATAATAGTACTCCTTCCATTATTTCCATGGCTCCTGGATTTTTAATTATTCTTTCTAGATTTGCTCTTGTATTCATACTAGCAATGAGATATTTGTTTTGTTTTACTTCCTCATGATTCATTTAAATTTTTTCTTTAATCCTTATTTATGTTCTCTCACAAAATGTTTCTTGATTGATTCCAAATTATATCTATTCTTAATAGTACATAAGCTATTTAGAGGTTACTAGTATATGCGCACATGCTTTGAGTGAGTTGGATGTGCATGGATAATGCAACATTTAACTTTACAAAAAAACAATATCTCATAATTGGACTAGAATCTAACCGTGATGCACCATTATTTTGGTCCTCTTTTAAAACCAAAAATAATAAGTGCCTTTATCACAATATCATTCTTTAATATTTTGTTGGGGGCACTTAGCATTTTGTTAGTTTTCTAGCACATGGTTGGAGGGTGTTTGGTGTTTTATATGTGGGGCATTATTTGTTGCTTTGAGCTCCATTAAAAAAATCTAGAAGATGTTATAAAAGGACATGGCTTGAAGATGCTTGGTGTTCTATATTTGAGGCATCATTTATTACTTCAACTTACACTAGATGATTCTAGAAGGTTCTCAAAAAGGTCACGGAGTCAATGAGGGTAATCTTCCTACTTAGTAGTATAGATGGACTATCCTTCTTTAATTTTAATTTTTTTTATTATCATGAAATTACAATTGAGTAGTGTTTGCAAAGCATGATGTTAATGTAGATGATTTTTTATAGTAAAAATAAATTTCTATTCTAAAAACCATCAAAGCTTTGATGGTAAGAATCAAATGTATGATTTTTTTGTTATGAGACTAAACAACAACAAAGGATTTGATAGACTTTAGGCCATTCAATATACAATTTTACAAAATTGGGCATTTAGAAAAAACGTAGTAATATTCAAAAAAACTCAATTTAACATTTTTATTGTATCTTGAGTTATCTAACAACATTGTACCAAAGGCAAGATCACAATTTGTGTTCAAGTTTGGAATTCACTTTTGAAAACTTAGAGGTGGACCTCAAGATTTTTTATGCATTTCACCTTCTAACCAGTGGTCAAATAAAGTAACTTAATCAAGTATTATAGTGGGTTTTGTTCCACACCATTAACTTCCAACAAGACAATTTTACTAGCTACTTGTCAAATCTAAGTTCACAAATGCAATTTAAGCTTAGGTTTAGGAATCATTGTTCTACTCCAACTTTGGTTATAATCAAGAGGATACAAGCAGCAATAGAATTTTAATATAAAAAATGCAAGTTTGTTACAATGAAATGCGAACAAGTTAATGGAATGATGACTTTTATTTCAAATTAAGTTTGGTTGCTTTAACTTGACATCAAATCTATTAATCATGCAACAAATTAAACAAACCAAAGTGACAACAATGTTTTGTTCAATAGTTTGTCAACTACCATGCTCAATGGTTGTAGTTACAAGTGTTTATGAA
Organism: Ulota crispa; assembly: GCA_963920765.1. Classification (NCBI taxonomy): domain Eukaryota; kingdom Viridiplantae; phylum Streptophyta; class Bryopsida; order Orthotrichales; family Orthotrichaceae; genus Ulota; species Ulota crispa. The sequence continues at coordinate 23,446,658 of OY987243.1, read as the reverse complement.
GGAACATAAATTCTTCATTGTTTCTTTAAAAACATAAGGAATCAATGATATATGAAAGAGCATAGGAACTACCTCATGTAATGGCATTAATTGTCAAAAGAATATGAGGTGAATGAAGCCATCAATTTATTTTAAAGAGGAAACAAGTTAGAACACAATATATTCTAGCAAGGTTGCAATTTTAATAAACTTACATGGAAATTAATGAAAATTTTGGTTGATACCCTCTATAAGGTAAAATCTTTCATTAACCATATCATGATAAACCAAAATGTGCTCAACAATAGGATGTCATCATAGTTTTTAGGAAGTTTTGACAACAAGTAAATAAGAATTCTTATGTCTACACATTTAGAATTTGTTATACTACGTGGCAAAAAACAAAGCAAAATACCAAATAAGCTTAATATTGTCATTTAGATCATTTTGTGAATTAGTGGTGTATGTATATGCTATTTTGCAACATATGATATATTTATAATGAATTTTACTAAGTTAGTGAAACTTTGAAGTCAAAGCTAAACATATCCTTAAATTTCATATGTTGTATCTTCAATTGTCTTTAGTAGACTCAAAACAATCAACAAGCACCTCTATTGCTTTACAACCATCTTGCATCACCTTGCACTTTGTGCCAAGTCAAAAACACCTACCATAACAATTCTAAGTCATCTTGGAGAAGGCATAATTCAAACATAAAGGAGAGATGGGGGAAATAATATATGATATTGTAAGTGTGAAACAAGATAATTTGTAGAGGTCCAGATCACATTCGACTCAAAACTTACAACCTCACCCAATGCACAAGGATAATTAACAATTCATGTACAATTGACCAGTTAAAATGCACAAATGCCAATTGAACATTGATAGCATAACAGAAACTTAAACCAAATTTTTTTTTAAAAAGGATACATGTGATATAGATATAGCCAATACCTACTACATGCTTTTGAAAAACCAGTTGAAAATGAAAGATTGAAGTGTAACATTCTCTCCAAACACTGGTCCCACCCCTTCTAAGGGGACTTGGTATACGGCAAATTCGTGTTTGTGAGGGCCAAGGCAAAAAAAAAACTTAGGCCTTCCAATATGCTTTAAAAAAAAGTATAAAATTAAGAAATTTATCACTAGAAGATTACATTTGTAACTTTGAAGTCGTAGTTGGCTTTAGAGTTTAGAGGTTTAGAGACCTGATTAAGTTTAAAGCCTTGAAGGAGGCAAAATTGACCCCACAAACCCATATACGCCGTACCAAACCTGCAACGGATTGGCATTTCAAGAATTAAGCCAACGGTTATTTTGCCACCATATTACTAGATTTCTCAAAATACGGCTGAAGTATCTTGACTTCAACGTTTTGTCTTCAAGACTTGTCCAGACAAGATGTGAATAATCTCTGAATGTGTACTTTGTTTCCCTTATCAAAAGTAACAACATATCCATCAGCTCTTGTAGATACTTAGTTTACTTCACATAGCAGCATCTTTCACACCCCCATATTCCTCTTCAAATAACCTACCTGCATTGACTTTAACAGTTACCCTGTAAAAGCCAGTAATGACCACTCACACAGTCATTATATTGTTTCAAACACAGTCAACAAAGTTCAAACCAACTCCTTGAGTACTCGGAGCGTTTACATGCCCCTGCTCTGATGCATAGATGACTCCTTATGATGATCCCTTTCACAACGACCATCCGGTAGAAACAATTGACAATTGAGCAAGAAGTCTAACCATTCCAGTACCATTAGTGGCAACCAACTTGAATTATCAGTGTTGACGCGAACATACATGACATTAACTTAACTCATAAACGTCACGCCAAGCTCTCAGGCTGGAGTTCGAAAACTTGTGACGATTAAGGTTACGGCCATAAAGATGAACAATCTCAGGCTTACTGTACCTTGTCAGAACTTCCAAACTGCACAGAACAAGAGATTATTGTAGAGGAAGTATGAGCAACAGAAATTTCTAGCCCAAAAAGCTGTCCAATCTCCTTACATTGCTAGTAGGTATAATTTTTAGTCAGAAAGGACATAACTCCAGAAGTACAACATTCGGAATCATGGTTAAACTCCAAAAAATTTGGGCCCACTGCCAGTCTGTTTTAGACCTAAACATACATAAGCCAAATGTACAAAACGAGCTTGAACTCCTCCCATTGCAACTTCCTGACCAGCAGTACTATGCGCCGTGGCCGACGTCACTATTTTCGATACAATTGAATCATATACACTATCACCCAAAAGGGTTTCAGAATTTGTGCCGGATTGACTTACTGCACCTGCACGTCAATCGCCAGGCTGTTATATGTAAAGAAAATCCAGTCAAAGATTTGTGTACATCTTCTGTGGAACTAGCTCGAAGTCTTCAGGCTCATACCGGGGTCGATCTCTTCCAATCTGCAAGAAAAATATCAAAGACGAGACAACGAGATCCATGATCAAGGGACTTCGCTATTAAATTAAATATATTAGGAAAGCATTAATCAAGAAGCAAACCGATACAGATACAAACAAAAGCCCGTCCAAAAAAATGTACGTAGATGAATTACTTAAAACGGAATTGCTGATGTAGGTGAAATGTCCCAGATCAGTATCATTGGGCCACTTATTCATCTCAACATCTAATTAACCTACCAAAGAGCAGATAATCTAAGCTCCCTGCAAATATATTTCTACCGGCCTTGTGAAATCTTCGTTACATTCACCTCATAACAACTCTTTCGTAAACAATCAATAGCTTCCGTGCAGCCATGAGCATGAAAGATGAAAGCAACAGAGAGTGAAAACGTGAGATGTCTTTGAACACCAAACCGATAGTGACAACAATCTTTTGTTCACTCAAAACATCCGAAAATTGTGAAAAGGTACAAATAGGTAGATGACCTGTCACAAATTCGTAGTTTCACACAAAAAACGTGAAGTGATACATGGCGTGAAAAAGAGAGGGATACCTTGCTCAAATAAGCGTGATCACATGAAACTTGCTCATCCACCCATGTCAACTTCTTGGCAAGACGTACAATACTGCACATAAAGGAGAGCACGTTAGAAAACCAAATGACAAATCTAGTCCAACTGAAAAGCAATGTGATATGTTGAAGTCTATGATATGGAAAAGAAAAGCAGTCATAGAATGAAAGTGTCGTAAGAAATAGATCAAAGATGTACAATTCAAAGGTTGCTTGCATACGCAATCAGAACTTTAATGTGAGGGAGGGGAGGGAGCGTACTGATGAATCTCGCTGTTAAGACGCTCGGTCATGTCACATGTGTTGTACTGCTCGGGATCTTCTTGAAAGCTCACCATTCCATCTTTCTGATTGATGGCAGCAAAGATGTCGCCATCTTTAATCTACACACAATAACTCGTTCATCACATTCATTCACGACCTGAATCTTCGAGTAACTCCTAGAGTACTGGTTTTAACTTGCAAGGAATAAGCGAACACTGTAATAAAACAACCCAAACTTACCATCTGAAGTATACGCAATTCAGCTTCCTTCTGACCGTCTAATCGCACCGTGTCGGCAATATCTTGAAGGGATAAGGTCAAGTAAGTCTGAGTTAATCGCTGGATGTTACGCTTATATAACGACGCAATTACTTGTTTTGCCAACCCGAGATTATTATCCTGCAATTCCATAGATGAAAAAAATGAATAACAATCATGGGTGGTTACCTTCCCAAAAGCAAGCATAAAGCTGGGCAGGGAGTACATCTGGATCCACAAACGGCAACACAAACATGCATCAATTCTTAGCCCAACAAGAGTTGCAAACAGATTAGCAAGGAACTCACGCTCTTGAAGACATCCTCGTGTGCATCGATGCAACGCTTAACATCATCGATATTTCTGCTGGAATACAGATTTGATAAATCCAAGTAATCCTGTAGATTACAAGTTCCCCAGTTAGCGACTCCTATACTAACTCACGAACCTAATTTCTCAAATATAAAAGGAAACATGCAACACAATTTCAAATGCATTTAGATGGCAGAATTCAGCGAACTTGACACAGTTTCATTCGCCTAACGGAAACATCATAACTATACCAGTCCTAGATATAAAGCTCTGGGCGCTTGAAAGTCAGGTCACGGCGCTCTGAAACATGCCATTTTAACAGACATGACCATATGTATGCCCGAGAAACAAAATGAAATTTGATACCATTATCCACAAAATAAGCATTTAGTTTGTGTACCTGAACACAGGATTTCAGATTTCGTAGAACAACCGCCGGAGTATACTTCGGGAAAGGAGGGACCTGTATGGTAAGAAATGGATAACGAAAACTGTAAGACACAATACAATAAACATTCAATCAAATGTACTCACTGAAGTGCTTATTAGCACACGTGCAGAAGAGAGTGACAAAAACTACATTAAAGTCGATCCTCTCATTCTCAATAACTAAAAACAGCAATGAACCTGATACAAACAGCAAAACTGCAACATAAAACTAGCAGGAAAACCAGGTTCAAGATATTCCTTACAAACCTGACCGTTTTGAATAAGAGACACCAGCACGTACTTTCTGAAAGCTGCAATAGTAATTGCATTCAGAGCTGTCGTAGGAGCAGTGATTGCCTAATCAACAAATGACAGTCCATAAGTATCCAGAAGAATACATCTTTATAAATTAACCATATAGTGGAACAGACGACACATCAGACGCACTGAAAACAAAAAAAAAGGTAATGCACTGGTCTAAGAAGCATTACATGTTGGAAAAATTCCAGGGCCTTGGAAAACTTTTTCAAACCAATATAGATCATCCCCCTGTAATGGAATGGTAGCAACCTTCATCAGTAATGCCGACCACAGAAGCGTACGTTTCAAGACAATCGCAACACATAATTGAAAGTAATGAATTGTTAAGATATTTTGCAAAGTACTTCTGGCACATACCCATAGTAGCAATACAAAAGGAAGTCCCGAGGTACAAGTGCGGTTCTTTTTTGATCGATTTCAAAGATATCGTCCTCCAAGACACTCAGACTGGCTTTGTAGCATTTGGACAGTAAGCACATCTGCAAAAAATCCGCATGAATGGCAGTCAAGTATTCACTGGAAGGCTGGAGTTTGCGGATAGCGGATTGCAGAGGGAGAATAGCACGCATGGGCTCGTGCAAGTGCATTGCTTGCTCTTTCACCCTCCGGCATACACTGTTGACTGCAAAATCACAACCATAGGACACTCTTAACGCAAAATAATGTCAATTGATAACATAGCAGCACAAATTCAAGCAGGTCAATAAACCCTAATGATAAGTTCAACTCAGGTAATCCAATCTTAAGCCGTAGCATTCCTAAGACTTAGCGTCACCGAAAAACTGAGTATGCCTTTTCTTCAGTTTGGAATTTCAGAAGTAATTTGAACGTCTTTTTAACGTTTTGGGCATGAGTTGTGTACTTACAGCTTAAGAACCGAGCTCATTCAATCAGAAACAGATGCAAACCAAAAAACAACTGGAGCGAAAAGATTCGAATTTCTGGAAACACTGCCACCACTCTGCCCTCGCACAAGAACGCAGCACATTGAAACCCTAACTCACTGCACATGAAAACAATCAACCAGACACAATTCAAACTTACATTTATCAGGTGCTAGGCGAATCTGCTCTGCAGCACAGGCAGTAAGGAATGCAGAAGCCTGTTTCAAGAAACTCTCCGATTGCTCCCTATTCAGTGTCCCCGACGATTGAGCCTCACTGTAAACTCCAGAGAATAAACCATATCAGAACGCGTCCAATTCCGAAGCACACTGGCGAAAGAATCAGCTCATTCGACACTCTTCATACGAGTCACAGTCAAATAATCCAGATCTACGTTTACTGAACTATATTTCCGTCTATTCCTTTCAAGATCCAATTCTCTCAATGTAAATGAAAGACATCGGAAGAACGTTAAAATTGACGCTCAGTTAGAAAATAAAAGCGTTCTCAACAGCAGTACTTCGTAACTACCAGAAATCGGTGCAGAAATGAGAAAACGTTTTGAACTCCTACCAAAACTAGGGCAATCAGAAACGATACACAAACCAAGGCGATTACACAAAACCTAATCTCAGAAAACAGGTCAATTTCTCAACAAAGCAGTCAAGAACGTTGCAGGTCGGCGATTACACAAAACCTAATCTCAGAAAAAAAGGTCAATTTCTCAACAAAGCAGTCAAGAACGTTGCAGATCGATCCCTGGTTCGCCATGGCCATAGAGTAGCATATTAGAAACGCCCGAACAGCTCTAATTCAAAAGATTAAACTGCGGAATAAGGTTGATTGGTGAACAAAGAGGGAGAGTGAGGGGACGGACAGGAAGTAGAGGTATCCGAGGGAGTGCTTGGCGGGGTGAAGAGCAGCGAGCACGTAGCCGAGACGGGGGACGTGCGAGTGCAGAAGGTCGTCGGCCTGCTTGAGCAAGGTGCTGAGATGCGCCACATCGTGATCGGTCCCCGACAGAGCCTGCACTTGCGTCACCAGCTGATCCAGCGCATCCATGATGATGCTTTAGCAAGAGTTGCTTGCAATCAGCTCCCCTCTCGACCGTCCTCTCGCAATGGTTCTGCCACACCACTGCTCCGGGACACTCTGTGACTAAGTTCCATCGAGATTAGGGTTTTAGATACTTGACCCTTTGCTGAGCCTCCCGAGGCCAGTGCTCCAGACGTTCCCCTCTTTAATGTCACCTCCCAACGGCCTAAAATGATTCATATGATATTATGGAGTTTTGTGAAGCTGTCACAGTCGATGTAAGGTAGGAGGCTCATAAACCGTCCAGGCTCTAAAACCGCCCACCCTCTGAAATGTACTCTTTCCATACATGCTTTTTTTCATAGGTTTGCAGAATGTACAAGTAGTGTACATTTTAGGAGGTGGGTGGTTTCAGAGTCCTATGCCACTTTAGTTTCAAAATTTCATAACTAATTCCACAAAGCTCTAAAAAATATGAAACAAATTGGGTTGGATGCCAATTCCTCTTGTCTTCCAAGGAAATTTTATTGAAAAATATTTCAAGAAGTTCTACCTCCCCAAAACTCAATTTTAGCCCTTAGATGGTTGGTTTATGAGCCTTCTACCTTAGTGTTGCACTTAAAAAGCGCCATGAACGCCATAGGTTTAGAGCAGCCCTTTTTTTTTTTCTAGCACAAGAGTGCTAGTTGTCCCCTCCACATTGGAGCAAAACTAGAGGGATGGAAATCTAGTGGTGGAAACTAGCACTCTGGTGCCAAAAAAAAAAGTTGGTTTAGAGCAGGTTAGGCACAAAATGATTTCCCAAAATTTAGCCTTCTTCAAAAATGCCCAATGTCAAACAAAACAAAAAATTGAGTTGCCTAATGTTGTAGAAGTCATTAAACCTATCTAATTCTAGAAGGTCAAGGCTAATTTTAGGAGGGCTCAATCTTACGCACATTTTGTATCAAAGCCTAATTTTGGAAAGTCATAGATTCTTTGAAGAAGGCTTGATTCTACTAAAAAAATTGGTTGATTGCCATATAGTAACAAATTTTTTTTAAATGCCTAATCATCAACTAATTACTAAACTTGATGTCAAATCAAAATTTTCTTAGAAAATAATTAATTCAGCAGTTGACTGTCGAACCTACTCTTAATCTAAAGTGCTTTAAATGAATTACAAAAGTGACTTGTAAACCACCACTAGGATATTTGCGGTTCATATTCAGGGTGGATTTTATTGCAAAATTAGGAAGCATTTTGCAAGAAAACAACATAACCGGGGATTATGAATTCTCCATCTAGGAAAACTCATGTAACTGGGGATTACGGATTTGTCATCCACAAATCCATAGATTCATCCAAATATCTAGCGGTTGTTTATGTTGGGCAATGGCATCGTCATTAGGGATTGCAAGAAAAAAGAAAAAAGAAACCTCCTTGTCGGGCTCCGCCCTCCTTGTAGGCCCTTTTTTTCCTGCAATCCCCTCCTCCTTAGGCATTGCTCTATGCTAAACATTTTTCACACTTGTGAAGCTCTTTACTCTTTAGATCCATTTTACACTCAGAGTTGAGGCCATGAAAACTTGGGATCATTTGAACCAAAACTTCAACCTCAGCGGTCTCAAAAACAGCTTCAAGCAGTCATGGTAACAAGAATATTATTGAGACCAATTTTCTTGTGTCTAGCCTCTAAAGGCCTTGGGATCAAAAAATTTGAGATCATCATTATAATCCTTGAAAAAATTCAAAAGAAAAGGGAGAAATAAGACACCAAGGAAAAAAAAAATCTCTTCATTTTACAATGTTGACTATCCAAAAAAATGATTCTAATGGTTGTAATTTAATAAAATTTGACAATTGACCAAGGCATGAATGGGTTTTCCCTTCTTGATGGAACCAAATATTGGGTGCTAGGGGCATGTTAATTCTTATTTTTTTCAAATTAAGATATATTTTAAGATTTTGTTATGACTCCTTTGGTAAAAACCTTGGTGTTATTTAGAGAGAATCAACATATGAGAGGTTGAGATTGGAACCTACATTGGCTCCAAAACAAAGTCATTTCTTTGATTTAAAGTAGCTGTTAGTACATTACATTCATCATTTTCCAATAATTGAATGTGATGGTAAGATTAAAGAATACATTTTCAATTAAGTATGGGTTTAATTTGGAAAATAAAGATTCCGATGTAAAAAAAAGGTGACACTAAGATATTCTAATTGCACAAATTTTAGAATCATTAATTTGTTCATTTCTATGTTCTTGACATTTTATACTATATAGTTACCCATAACATGTGGAATAAATAAACTCACAAACAATAAATGCAAAGTAAAACAATTGTCTAAGTGAGTGTTTTTATTTTGACAATGAGGTTACTTAGTGCATGTTGGAAAATTATGAAGCACAACGGATATGAACATGTAACATGTATATGAATACTTATAATACTTTTTATTTATTTTACTTTACATTTATTCCTTGATGTAGGAATCCCAACTTTGCATTTTGTTTTGAGCTGCCTTCAAATGAAAGTAGTTATGTAATATTTTAGGGTAGCCAAGAGGTTGTATCACCAGCTTTGGTCATATAGTAACCCTTAAACAACCAAAATGCCCTTTGCGACTAGTACAATACAAGGTATTTTTCTTGTATTTGGAATGGATTCACACTTCTACTACATTTGAAACCAATAAAGAAGTTGGAGAATAGTAGTGAGCTACTTGAGGTCCCAAATTGTAATTTCTTATTGGTAACAAATGACAATCATACGTCAACGTATATACTATTCCCTATGGTTGTTTAAGGGTTAAACTTGAAATATGTTATAGAATGCATAGTTGAATCATTTTGATCTTGAAGTCAATACATACAAAAATGATCTAAAAATTCTCTTGGCAAATTTGTTAAGGCAACCTCATAAAAAAATTATATATCCATCTGAAATTTTCTTGAATTTCTTTTAAAAATCCCTTTCATTGATAGCAGTACTATAAATAAAAGCATTTCTTTTCAATAAAATACCAAACCATAAAAGCAAAAGTATTAATTTCATTTATACTTTAAAAAAGTTGGTCAACAACTTTCATAAGCATAGAAGGTAGCAATTTTTTTTACAACTGAGTTTTAATACACTTATCATTTACACATTATTATATTTTTAATAGATTTTGAAATCTTCCATTTTTTGTACAATTTGAGGATTAAAGATTAGATGTAGAATGAGTTGTTACAAGATGCAACTTGAAAACATATTATGTACACGTTACATAGTAGGATGTTGTATTTTAATTCAAGATCACTAACTCTCTCCCTTCTCGCAAGAGAATTGTTTTTAGAAGTGAAAATAACCTAGCATACGTATTACGCTAATACAATTTTTCCTTGTACATTGTTTAATTTTCAGATTTTAGGTCAAATATACATGTTTTCTAAACAGCTCCAACGTTGATATACAACTCTATAGGTAGAGATCAGAGGAGAGGCTTGAGTTGGAGGAGTCAGAGCAAGTTCGAGTAGGAAAAGCAAGCCACAACGACAATGATAGAGCCTCTCCCAGCCAAAAAAACAAGTCTTGAGTAGGGCCGTGCTCAAAAAGCAAGCCATAGCAACAACAACATTGCTTCTCCTAGAGTAGGTACTAGTTTCCAGAAGTGAGGCCGGGTTTACTGACTGTGGTGGTAGATTCTCACAGAACAAAATTAGAGAATTACTGGAGTTTACTGGTGCACAAGAGATAGCGTGACAACCGGGACCAAATACTTGTTTCCTTTGATACAAATTAATATTTCAGAGTGCATAGGCATCCCAAATACTTCAGAAAGAGTTGCATTGATTGATTGTTGATCCCAGTCAGCTTCAATTTGCTTTGATACCACATCCTTCATTTCAATGAACCGATGCAGCAGACATTCAAGAAATAACTTGCTGAGAATAGAATGTATTCCATTTCTCCCATGTGATCACTGTTGAAAATTATAAAAATATATTTCTGAGCAAAGAAGCTCATCAAAACGGCAATTGTTGGTGGAGACTCCTGTAATCTCTGCAGAGAGTAGTGTGAGAAACTAGCATGAGGCCAGCTTAGGGTTAATGCACACTCTACAGCACCCAAAGACGTCTTATTACTGGTGCTTGATTCAACTAAGAGGGCATTGGCAGCAAACCTTATGATATATCACATCCACTGATGGTTGTAAAATAGGAATCGAAGAGAATTATAACTGGCGTCCCTTACGAAGCCTTCTTTGCCTGTGTTGCCTTCCGTGCAGACGGGTCACGCAAAGTGCCAAATAGCCAATCCATAAACACAGTATAGTGGCCGTAATTGTGTCGGTAAGTGGTGTGATGGATAGTGTGGAAACCAGCTCCCATGATGCCCCAGACATTTCCGTCAATGCAGTCATGTATGTTGGTTGTCCAAACTCCTTCGCAGAAGAGTAAAACCTCGTGAGTGAAAAAGTGCATCGGCATCAGAAACAACGCAATCACATGAGGACACGCTTGTAATATTCCATCGATGGGATGAAAGGCCAAACCTGCAACACACAAGACAGGTTCAACAAGACAAAATCATAATTGATCTGTACCCGCAGCAAGTCATCAAAGCTCAAGACTCCACATTCCTCACCATTTTTAATGAAGATGAGATACAACTCAACCCTACTCAAGTAATCAGTAGTCACCCCTTTAGCGTAAAATTAGTAGCGAGTTAGTATGCAAAATCTTCATACCCTTCTAACCACATCTTTGAAATGCATGTTCTAATTACCAACCACAACATAAATCTTTGAAGGATTTCAAAACTACACCTCACTTTGTGGAGAATAATGAAGATACGCTTTGTTATATGGGACAAGTTAAGCGCAATCACTTGGCAATAGTTATAAAAGATTACCTGCAAAAGGTGACAACGTGTTCTGCTTGTTGTAGATATGGTGTGTTGCATGGAGAAGCTTATATAAGGGTTTAATGTCGTGAAGCTCCCTGTGGATCCAATAGATTCCAAACTCCGCTACTGCCAAATAAGCGACCACCAAGCAGATGTAGGTGGGCAATCCAACTTCGTCAACACGTGCAAAACACTTGGTCCAGCCATTTTCTATCATGTACTCTGAAACAGTTGGCAATCCTGTGTATACAGGCATGGCCTTCATAGTCACCCAGATCTGTAGCATAATGGGCTCCTTCCCAGGTATATCCCCTGCAACATTTCTCGACACACAAGTCTAAGGTATCAGAACGGCATTAAAAAAGGGGAAAGAGTGTCATGCATAAACCCCAAGGATAAGCAGATAGTCAAAACACCAGTACTATCAACGGTATAGGCAGAGTATGAAACACGTTGCCTCATATCCAAATTGTATACGAAGTGATCACAATGGAAACCCGTGTTTGTTAGGTCAAAAAATGACCTGTACGTACAGGATATACTTTTGGGAACTTGCAGGGCAAATGATTAATATTTTCTTTTAACCCTAAGTAACCGGTTCCAGGTCAATACGAGTTGCATAAATCCCATGAGACGCTTCAAAAAGGTAATCAAATGAACTAATTCAAAGAAGTTATCATACCTACATTTCTAAAAGAAACACGCTTTGAAAGCTCAAATCATCGACTAACAGCTTCCAAAATGACTTATCTATTACTAACCTGGAAACTTAGGGGTTCAGCCTCGAGAGAGACTCGTGTAAACCATGGGGAACGAAAACGAGCACCAATTGTTGAAAACATATCGACACCAGAAGAGCTCTGACACACTACATTCAAAGCTTCTCCAGATTCGGTATTCTCGAGAACGCAAAGAATCGCATGCATTGAAGCATCCCGTACAATCTATACCAAGATAACTCTCCTACTGCAAAAATTCGGGCCTCAACCACGGAACCGAATCCTACAATAATTAGGGCACAATAAACTAAAACAATGCTCAACGAGCGAGTAGTGCCAATCAGCCGAGCTACTAATACCGATCAGCCCCGAGATAAGCCGAGCGATCATCTAATTGCCAATTCCCTCGAAAAAGAAAGCCATTCTCACCTGCGGGGAAGAAAACGTCGCCCTTCCAACTGTAAACATAAAGACACCACAAGCCTCCGGAGACGAAGTACACAATCAAGCCCGCCACGTAGTTCCGCAACCACGTCTGCAATGTGTGCGGAATCGCCTCGCGTGCAGACACGGGCAGCCACGGCCCCAACACCAAGTCATTGTACCATTTCGTCTCGTCCAAAAACTGCTGCAGATACTCCGGGCTCCCTTTCACCGGCCGGTGCTTCTCCGCGGACACGGAGCAAGTGGATCCGTTTACGACCTCTACATCCGCTGACATGCACAATGGCACAAGCAACAACAGAATGCATAAAGCGATTAAAGACGCGTGCGCCATCGCTATGGACGGCACTCTCCTCTCGATCTCCGCAACATCAAACAAGCACGAGGCGACTGGTTCTCGTCAGCACTGGTTCGGAGGAAGAGCCGAGAGAGGCTCTGCTTGTGATCCGCCGAGGTCGTGGTCGTGGAGCAGCAGAGGTTCTGACACCGGTGAAGCGGTCGGTTGTGAAGCTGTGAGACGCGCGACGAGGTACACGGGAGGGACGACGGATTCTGCCGGAATTGTCGTGGGATGACGTGGGTCGTTTGTCACAGTACGTTTCCAGGTGGAATTGTCGTGTAGGTGGGGATCTTGGCGGCTGGTAGGTTTGGGTTGGACAGGTGGCGCCTTTTCGTTGGTTGATGGTTGGGCGGAGGATCTGACCTTTTGGTCCTTTTGGAATTAGTGGAAGGTCATATTGCTGGTTCAAAGCCAGGGTTTAATTTTTGTTTTTGTCAAGGTAGAGTGACCCGCATCCCAGAATGCTGGCAGGTAAAGAAAAGTTGGCTAAAATTGGAACGATTGAATGATATTTAAGTTCATCCAAAAAACTAGTAATATAAGTTACGTTCATTCAAAATTTGGCAAATGGGGAATCTGCTGCAAGAAGGATTTGGCAATTTCATCTAGATTTTCACTTGAATTTTCTAGTGTACTAGTCGCCAACGCAGTTTCTAGGTAAGATTTAGGCAAAAGTTTGCCAAGAAATTAAATGTTGTTCAAAGCCTACACTATGAATAGTATGTTTAGGTTGCCCCACACTAATTTCTTGACATTTCACACTATATAAATATGGGAAAATTTCATGGATACCCTTGAAGTTTGCAATATTTTCATAGGTATCCCTGCTTTTTTATAAATTTCACAAATATTCTTGGACCAAAATTTTCAAGCGTTTCCCTTATTGTGCATGTCACTTCCCTTCTTTTTTTGTGAGCACGCATAACAAGAAAGAAGCGGTGTGCGCACAAAGGAAGAAAGAAGTGACATGCACCACAAAACAAACGTTTGAAAATTTTGGTCCAAAGGTATTTGTGAATTTTTTTGAAAAAGGAGGGGTATCCATGAAAATATTGCAAACTTTAGGGGTATCCATGAAACTCTCCTTATAAATATTTACTATTACATCAGTTTTTATGAAAAGTTACTACAACCAACAACTTTTAAAGGGCTTGCAACAACAATGAAGTTGTGAAAAAATAAACTAGCAGCTCCCAAGCCATAAATAATATGAAATTTAAGTATTTAGAGAGTTGCATGTGCCTCCATGTGGTCAAGTGGTGAGTCATGAGGTAACTTACTAAAACAACAACACTAGAATGCAAGCCTCAAGCGACGGACTTTTGAGCCTTGAGCATGAAGTCTGTGAACGTGGAACCTAAATCAAAAACATTTTAAGAAGTGGAAACATACTTTCATTCTTTTAACAAAAACTTTGTAGAATTAAAAAACTTAACTATATTTGTAGTAAAATTTGAGACCTATGACTACGGGTTATGCTTGCACCTCTAACCGTGCAAGTCTGATTTTTGGTTGTATTCATTGTAATGATAATTTTGCGACTAAAAATTATCTGAAAAGTTTTGAAACGAGTTATGAATGTCATATACAATGATTCATAAATTTCAGCATTGAATAAATAAAGTATTTGAGATATTAGAACTGTGAATTTATTATTCACCTCAAATAAATTGGTTTGCATTTTTCAAGCAACCTTTGTCTCTTGAACAACACAAAGGCCCTTTGCGGCCAGTACAATACGGGCTTATTTTTCTTGTATTTGGAATGAATCCACACCTCTATTACATTTGGGATCAATAAAGAAGTTGGCGAATAGATCAATGCGGTTCTAGCAAGCTACTTGAGATCCCAAATTAAAATTTTGTATTGGTAGCAAATGACAACTATACATCAAAATATATACTATGCCTTATAGGCGTTTAAGGGTTAAGTTTATGTACTTGTGTATTAATCAAAGCAGTTAGTTATTTACCAATTGAAAAAAGAGCTACTTGTTACCAACATTTGGAGAACAATATGAAAGTCTAATTAAGGTAGGAACACCCATAAGCGTGAGTTTAAGGGTTTTGAACATGGTGACTATTAATAAACATCTAGCAAATTATAGGATCATGTTAGCAACAGAAAAATAATGAGTTTGCACATTCGAATGTATTATTTGGATACCGTGAGAATAAGTTATGAATTTTTAAATAGCAATCTGCCATTGTACCTATAACCAACACTGAGGTTTCATATTCACATCTTGTACATCCTTATAATTACATTTATTTACTTTTACATATTTTTCAAGATTTAAGAGGTCATGGTTATGGGGACACTAACGCTTCTGGGGTGTTCTTACCTTATTCACCTATTATTTGTTTGTAAGTTTCTCCTTACTCCTGGAGTCTTATCAAACTTTGTTCATAAGAAACCCTACATTTGGAAATGGTTCCAATTTCCTATAGCCATTAATTGAGGCATTTGAGAATTCTTGTGAGGTTTTTTATGCTCTTGCAAATAAGACAAATAAATTGTATGTACTTCATGAAAGAGGTGTTTTTAACCCCTAAATGCCCAAGGCACCAAATTTTGGTGTTTCAATCTTTTTTAGGAAACTTTGAAACCCTATTGAAGGCATAGATTTTATTGTTTTCAAGTTTTCCTTTTTTTAAAAAAAAATTGAGCTCCAAGGTTAGCTTCATCATTCAAATTAATTCCCTCCATATCTTACTCCAATTGTTTTTGGTGGAAGGTTATCTATAAGCATACATTTTGTGTCATGAAAAGTGTCATAGAGCTTATGATTAGTTGCCACATTGAAAAGATGGGCATCAAGTTGAGAAAAAGGTGAAGATTTTCCTTGGGCACTCCTTTGGGCAGTAAGGGCCCTTTCGTTGAAATTTTGACATTTAACAAAATCTAAAAGTGCTTTTGGACTAATTTCACTTGGAATGTCTTTATTATACAAATTAGAAGTCATTCATAGTTGAATTTTCTTTCATTCATAATGATTTTTGGTCAATAATTGAAGCTAAAAAAATTCTTTGTATTAGACGGTTGCACTTTGACAAATGCATTGCAAGCTCACTTGTGAAACCATGGTCATGGATTTGGAAGGGGAGCCATTAGTTTTGAAGTGACAACAAGAAAAACTAAAGCATCATAAGTGGTTGTTTCCCAATTTTGTATCCAAAAGTTGCCTATTTGCATTAGAAGTTTTGGGCAGCTCCAAAAAAGCAAAAATTTGAGAGCAAAAAAATTTGTACTCATCATCATTCAATCCTAAAAATCTTAAAATCCACTTGGCCA
Source organism: Ulota crispa (assembly GCA_963920765.1). Lineage (NCBI taxonomy): Eukaryota > Viridiplantae > Streptophyta > Bryopsida > Orthotrichales > Orthotrichaceae > Ulota > Ulota crispa. The sequence continues at coordinate 23,430,502 of OY987243.1, read as the reverse complement.
TTTTGGATTATTTTTGGGTGGCACCATCTAGAAGCCTAGAAGCCTAGAAGTTCAAGATTCAACAATAACAATTTTGTTTTGATGTTTAACCCCTAAAGGACGAAGTGGCTATTCAACAGCCATGTGAGAACTTGGGTAGGGTCATATGGAGTCAATTTTTATTGGATGTTCTCAAAATTGTTACACAAGGTGCAAATATTTATCTTCCAAGTGGAAATGTAATTTTTTCCCCAATCGGAAGCCGGGTTCAAAAGTTATGTTGACCAAAAGAAATTGGGTAGTTTGGGCAGTTTGAGCATCTTTGGAGAATCTTATGCTAAAACTCTCATCAACTTTTGAAATTTAGCAAGTATGTAACTAAAAAACATGATATACAATTGTCAAAAAAAGAAAAAAAGAAAAAAACTCTTACATCACATTTTGAAGGGAGTCAAACTTTGTTGACTATGTTCGGACTGTTTCAAGATTTTTTTTTGGGTCTAACTTTGGGCTCTACTATCTTTCAATTTATAAATCCAAAGCTCTTGAAACTTTTTTGCAAATGTTCCAAATGTTTCTCTCTAACTTTTTGCCATTTTGATTTCATATACATTAGGAAAAATATGGGGGGTTCAAAAGGCATTTATAAACAAATCTGGCCCTCCTCATGTTTTGTTCCCAATGTGGGGAACCAGCCCCTGCAAAAGGCCAGAAAAAATTAATTAAAAAAATCTGAAAAATCAACAAAAAAGTCTTAGAAAAAAATAAGAAGCTTTTTTGATTTTTTATCAATAAAAATTTCAAAAAAGCTGAGGTGGCATCATTGATGCCACCTCAGCGTGCGCATGATTTTATTGGAACCAAATTCTCATGGCTAGGGACCCCCCAAACTCAGGGCCTTATTGGGGCCCCATATTTTTCCTAATGAAAGACTTCCTCATAGCACAAGAAATCATGAAACAATGACTAATGTATTGTCAATCACCAGAAGAAAAACATGTCATAAACAACTGCCACAAATTGCCATGACTAGGTCACAACAACAGCCTTACAATTGCACAAACAACTGCACAATAACTACACAATATTTGCACAACTACATTGTAGTTGTGCAAATATTGTGTAGTTGTTGTTGTAGTTGTGCAAGTGTTGTGCAATTGTTGTGAAGTTGTTTGTGCAGTTGTAAGGCAATGATTGTGACCTAGTCATGGCAGTTTGTGACAGTCATTTATCTCTATTTTTCTTCTAGTGAATTCACTTAACGTCCTTGCATTGTATGGTGATTTAGAATAAGCTAGATTCTATATTTGCTTCCAAAAATTTTCATGAGTTGACTTAACATCATATACTTATGAATGGTCAAAAAGCTCAAATTTGTATAGAGCACAAATTTTACTTTTAGGAAGGCTCAAAGTTTGTTGACCTTGTTTTGTGGGAATGAAAAAAAGTTGTTTTTCTCACTTCAAACGTTATAATCTTACAATCCACAAGATCAAATGGGTTGGATTTTTTTGCACATATTGTTTAATTTGTTTAACACACTTTTGTATGGTTGAAATTCATAAAAAAGGTTATTATTTTTAAAATTGGACAATGCCCAAAAGTTGGCAGTTTCTGAGATTTTTTTTCAAAAAACACCCTTGGCCCTTTAGGGGTTAATATTGATTTTACAAAGACAATTCAAAAACTTCAAAATTGCCTTCCAAAAACAAGAAAAACACCCTTTGGCATTTAGGGGTTAATTTCCTTACTACCATCTATTGGTATTGAGCACATGCAAAGATTTGTGGATTATATGTTTTCTAACTTCCATATATTCTATGCATGCAAACTCTTTAGCTTTACTTTTTTATCGTGTACACAATGACAAAAAAACTTTACACACAAAGCAAAGATTGGAGAAGCTTTTCAACAAGTTTCCACTCTATAATACAAATTGCAATCAATGCCACAATGAATCTTTGAAAACAATAAAGACTTAAAAAAAGATGGTACCCAACAAGTTTTTGTGGTTAACATAAGATTTTACAAGTACAACCCCAAAATGGTATACAAATTGGTTAGGATTGTACGTGCTTTTGAAGAAAAGGTGATGATAACACCTTCTAGTATACTTGAGTGTGAGAAGGGATTTTTTAAGCAAACTCTAATAAAGTGTCATTTGCGTTTTAAATTGTAATCAAAGTGTGCATTTCTTTACTGCATGTTCTACATGTGTCCTTGTAGATAGAATTGATTGAAATGCTATGATGATTGTGTGGAAGAACATAAAGGATAAGAAAATCCACCATCTTTAGTGACATTTTATGAAACTTTCCATATAATCTGAGTGATATGGGTCAATTTATTGCAATCCATCCTTTCTCAATTTTAAACATCCAAAACAACTAAAGATAGCTACACTAGGCATTACATTTAAGTTACCTTAATAATTAGGTCATTTTACTTAAAAAAGTCACCTCATGACTCATTGCTTATCCACTCGGAGGCACATGCAATTCTCCATATATTGGGATTTCACATGGTTTACGGCTTGAACGTAACTAGCTTGTTCATCTACAACTTTATTACTATTGTCAAGCCCTTTAAAAATTGTTTACTATAGTAACTATCGATGAAAATGATCCTAATAACAATAAGTATTTACATAATATAGAGTGTTAAGAAATTAGTATGGGGTACCTAAATGCAATGTAAATTGTCCATATTGTCATGTTTAGGAACAATTTAAAAAAAAACTACACTAAATAGTGCATTTAGGTTGCCTTACCCCAAAAAGTTACCTCATGACTCATTGCTTGGCCACTTTGATGCCCATGCAACTCTCTAAAATCCTAGATATTAGGATTTCACATGGTTTACAACCTGGATGCCCCTTGTTTGTTTTTCCACAACTTTATTGTTATTGTCAAGCCCTTTAAAATTTGTTTATTGCTATTGATGAATATTATTGTAGTAATAGTAAGTAGAGATCTGGACAAAAAGATCCATTCCTCCCTCAAACCCTTTCCATGTAATCAATTCTTCACCAAATCTAAAACCAATTACATATTTTTAAAGCCTATAAAGGAGAAAAACATGCATTAAATTTTGAAAAGTAGTGTATTCCAACTCTATGCCTTTAACCCCTCAACGCCCCTGGAATTTTGGAGTATCTCAAAATTTGTTTGAAAGTGAACAAAATGCCGGCATTTTGATCAGTCCAATTTTCTTTGAAATGTAACTGTACAAATTCAAAGTAGACATGTTATAGATAGCATACAAAAAGAAATCATAACTATTTCACTTATGGATTGAAAGATTATAATGTTTAATCATGAGGGTGTTAAAATTGTGAAAGTGATTTGAAGTCTTTCAATTCTATTTTTGCCTCTCAAACCTAAAATGGAGGGTACCAAAAAAATATGAGTATGGAAAGTACAACATGCATAGTCCCAATCAATTTACGGCTTCTCAAAATCTATTCTACAATTTTTTTAAATGAATTTTTAATGCAAATTTTTCTCCAAGTTCTAGTGTACTTGAGGCTCATTTCCAAGAGCCTTCAACACCAGAAAGTGAAGATTTGCAATGGACACCCTTGCACAAAATCTTGAATAGACAAATCACGTTAATTCATTTTCAAGATCAAACTCTTGATGCTGAAACTAGACTCCAACAACAATTTTGATATAATAATAACCACAAAAAAAATCTTCAAAAAACTTTCCATATCCCTAAACAAAATTTAGAGGGGCAAAATAAATGCCCCTCGGGCGTTGAGGGGTTAACCCATGCCAAGTGCAATTTTGCACTATCAAAAATGCTATATTCATCAACTATTAGTTGTCCATCAATAGTTTTTTTAGCTTTTAACCACATTTTTGAGCTTGAATTTGCCCCAACTCAAGCAAGCCTCTTGTAGATAGAAAGAGGGACACAATGCACTAAAATTTGACATGAATCAAATTAGGAGAAGTGTTAATAAAAAAAAATCACTCAGAAAAAGCATCAAACTATGATTAAAATGCTTTTAAAATCATTACAAGTCCACCATCAATCTAAAACCAATACATTGTCACCCCATTATTATAGACCTTTCAAAATTTAAAAATTTAAAGTTAACGAAGTATTAATGGTATGGGAGGGGTGTGATTGAAGAATGAATCTTTATGTCTGCATCTCTATTTATATAGTGTAGAATGTCAAGAAATTAGTGTGGGGCAGTTTACATGCAATATTTATTGGAAGTTAGTTGAGGTGCTTGTCAAAAATCACCAACTGATCCACAGTTCCACTGCTTCCACACTCTCAGGAAGATAAGTTATTGTTTACAATCGACAGAGCTTTGAACTTTGAAGATGACGCTCCAGAAATTCCGCGCCTTTAATTCTCTTGCTGAGAATTTCTTACACTTTTCAGGTTTTGAAAGGAAAGTCGACGTCAAGCTTACCTCCGGTCTCGAGCAATACTTTTGTCAGCCGCTTGCCATTTCGGACATGCTGTCGGTGCAGCGACCTGAGCCTCACACACAAGATTGACGAACTCCGCTCCCTCGCTCGCTCGCTCCTGCAGAAAAGCTGTAGAAATTGTTTGTCGATATCATTTTTACTCGAAGTTTTCTACAGGAAGTTGAATGACGAGGAGCTTCTGAATTTTGGTCGAGAGTGACCCGAGGGTTCGAAGAACTTGTTTGTTTAATTGATTGATTGTAGCTCTCTGCCGCTCGCTCGCTCCTGCGGAAAAGCTGGAGAAATTGTTCCCCGAAATCATTTTTACTCGAAGTTTTCTATAGGAAGTTAACAAGGAGCTTTTGAATTCTGGTCGAGAGTGACCCGAGGGTTCGAAGAACTGGTTTGATTGATTAATTGATTGTAGGTCTCTGTTTTAGTAAGAGGAAGATTTCTCTGGCGTTACTTGTGCTGAATGTGTTTGGTTCTCGGAGCGTGTAGGTCGATTCGAAGCTGACAATGGAAGTCTAGTGATTGCCGTTTCTTGAAATTTGTAGCCAATTCTTTTGCCATATCAAGGCCGCTCGCTCTTGTGCAAAAGCTGAAGAAATTGTACGCCGATATCATTTTTACTTGAATTTTTTTACAGGAAGTTAACGAGGAGCTTTTGAATTTTGGTCGAGAGTGACCCGAGCGTTCGAAGAACCTGTTTGATTGATTGATTGATTGTAGCTCTCTGTTTTAGTAAGAGAAGATTTCTCTGGCATTACTTATGCTGAATGTTTTGTTTTTGGAGCGTGGAGGTCGATTCGAAGCTGACAATGGAAGTTCAGTGATTTGCGTTTCTTGAAATTTGTAGCCAATTCTTTTGCCATATCGCTTAGAATCCGAAATGGCAATTCAGTGTATGCTATTGGCGCGCCATGTTCATCAACCTAGGGAGGTTTTGCGGAGTTTTTCTGGTCCAGGTTTGGGTAAGGGAGTTGTCTTGCAGCGAATGAATGAGTTTCGCTTCAAGAATCGACTCAATTTGGCGGCTACGGGAGTGAGTAGTTTATTAGGATGTGAATTTTGTCCGGTCTTGAGTGGCCGGAGTGAGAGGCCTCGGTTTGTGGCATTGTCTCGAATGCGAGCTGTCGAGCTGGAGCCTGTTCCGTTGAATGAGGTGAGTTGTAGTTCTATGATTTTCTTTATTTATATTGGATCGAATTGTATGAATGGACGAACTTTGTTTTTGCTCAAGGGAATGACACGACCGTGACAGTTTTTGCTGTTGCTGAGATCAGGGCATGACGACATGGCAGGACTGGATTGCATTTGCGACCAGCTTGTACCCCGTCTATATGTTGATAGGTGGATTCGTCGCCTTTTGGAAACCTTCAGCGTTTACCTGGTTTGTGAAGCGAGGCCCGGATTCTTACAGTGCTGCGTTGGGAATCATCATGCTCGCCATGGGCTTTACCTTGCACATCAAAGACCTTCTTCATGTCCTCACCGAACGACCTGTTGCAGTAGGCTTCCTATATCACTGACTCCCTTTTCTTACGATCCTAAAACTTACGAAAATGTTTCTATATTAATAAGGCGGTTCTCTGTTCAAATGATCAATTTTATCCTTATTCTCTGTTGTTGTGTATTGATCGTTATGAATGATCTGGATTTGACCTATTGATCACTAGGATTCTCTAGGTTATGTTTGGATTTGCGGCACAGTACACCATAATGCCACTCCTCGGAGCTGCATTGAGCCGAGGGCTTGGACTTCCAGCAGAGCTTTCAGCGGGTCTTATACTTATGGCATGCTGCCCCGGAGGCACGGCATCTAATGTGGTATGCTCCTTATCCTTGGAATCCATGACTTAATTTTCATGTTCTTGTGCAACTGGCATTCTGTACATTTTTTGAAAGCTGCGTGAACACCCTTGGAATCAATGAACGGTGTGCCAAGGAAAAGGAATTACATAAGTTTTTGTACACAAACTTGGGCTTATGCTATAGCTGCTAAGGCGAGTGTGGCTCATGTTAAAATAGTTCGTTCCCTGTCATTCAGTCGTTGGTTGGCATCTCTGGATATGAGCTATCTGGTGGTGATGGCGTGAATGGCAAGGGAATAAACTGCCTCAGAACTGGGCTGTTCTTTTAGTATTTTTGTGTTCCAGATTTCTTTTTCGGATACAGAGAAAAGAGTACAAGCTGTATATTAGTCAAGAATGTCATAATCTTCGTACAAAATATGCGGATGTAACTCCGAACAGATAATCTAGCGAAAGCTGATGATGCTTGTTCGGGTACTAGGTGACCTACATCGCACGAGGAGATGTTCCACTCTCCATTCTTATGACAATATGTACCACTTTTGCGGCAGTGTTTACAACCCCTCTTCTTACGAGTATTCTAGCAGGAGCTTACGTTCCTGTGGATGCTGCTAGTATGGCTCTAAGTACATTGCAGGTACGATTTCGCACCCATTTAGATATTTAGTAAATTCGTTGGCGGTGGTTATAGAATAGAAGAATATCCAAGTCAACTGGTTACAAAGGTTCGGAACTCTTTCTATTCGTGTTCTGTACTTTTTCTGTACAACTAGTAAAGAGCTCGATTGGAAAAATAAACTCGGCTAGAGGTTCTGGAAGTTCAGTAACTTGTCGTCACCTCCTTGAATTGCTGCTTTATAATACTCTATTTACCCTCAAAGGACGTCCTCTGGTTTCAAAATTCTGCGTTTTCTTACAGAAAACGTACAGAAATTCGAGTACAGAAAATGTCCCATGTTCTTTGGAACCCTGCGTGCCCATCATCTATTAATGCTTCTTCTGTGAGTGTAGTCGCTGTTATAATGTGGCTCTACCTGTTTTAAGAGTTGCTAATGACGATCTCTATGTCAAGGGTGGTTGATACTTGAGGTGACAGACCCTGCTTTCTTCCATTAACACCATATTAATTAAATTGGGAATAACAGTACATTTGGGGACTTCTGAAGATTAAGGTGATCACCTTAATCCGAGCTCCAGCGTTTTTTTTGGGTACACGTGCCCTCACCTGAGAGGAGGAATTTTGGAGGGAAAAAATCTTAGTGGCTCAGATTGAATCTGATACCTTCGAATCTGGTTTAAGGTAACTTTTTGGGTTTAAGGTAACGTACGAAATGGGACCCCTGTTATTCCCAGTTTAATTAATATGGCGTTCATTGGTCTTATGGGATTCCGTTACTGTAAAAATTTATCAACCGAAATGTTTGCTGCAGGTGGTTCTGGCTCCAGTCATTGCAGGCGCATGTTTGCAGACCTTCTTCCCTCAAATTGTAGCTGTGGTTACCCACGTTGCTCCATTGATCGCCGTTTTGGTCTCCTCGTTGCTTGCAAGCAGGTAGTTTGTCCAGACTTTACCCGCATTTTCTGATTTTCAGTGAGGTATTAACAAATCCGAAGCATCTGCTACGAATTAGGTTTCCATGCATCCGAATTTGAATGATTTTTCAGATTCAGCTGACAATTCGTTTTCTACTCGACAGTGTTTTCTCGGCGAACGTCCCACTCCTACTAGCCTCCACTGTGAAGAGAGTTCCAAATCTGGAAAGTATAGCATCCATGGCTCCAGCAACAAATGCGCCTCCAGTGATGGTGAATCTGGGAATCATCGGAAGTGCTGTTATAGCTTTGCATGGCGCAGGTTTTCTTCTTGGGTACGCTGTCACCACTCCTTATCAGGTCGATTGCTTCTTAAAATTTTGTTTGCGTTGAGCAACCTCCATTTAAAGCCTAGTTGCGTGCGACGCTGCCAATTGTAACGCCACTTAATGCAATTTCTAACGTAAACTCTACCTTTTGTACTCCGGCTATGTTTTCAAGAACTTTTTAGGGTGTATTCTCTACTAGTGATATTCCTGCTGAGTTTGAAGATTTGATCTCGTTACTTGTTCCAGCTTTGTCTTGATCCTTTTCCCCAACACTAGAACAGGTTGTGATTTTTTCCATTTGGAGATGATGAAACTGAGCGGCAAGTGAGTGAAATTGATCCATTTATGACCACCTTCACTTCTTTTGTCATTCTTACAAGTGAAAATTTCCTTAGTTTGATCCGGTGTCGATGTCTCCAACATAAGTTACACCTTCTTATTGTCATTTTCTCTAGTACCGCAAATTTTGAAAGTCGAATATGACGTCTTTGTTTTAGGACTCTGCTAAGTATTCAAACCTAGAAATCCTAGGACGTATTAGATGGCGAAGTCCTAAAACATTGGCATTATCCGAAAATGTGTAAGCAATTCTCTCTAGCAGATAATTTTTTGACATGAGAAACACCCCTGATGAGTACTGGAAGTGTATGGCTTACAGGTACGTAGCCGCCAAGATAGCAGGATTTGAGGAGCCACAACGACGTGCAATATCAATTGAGGTTGGAATGCAGAACTCGTCCTTGGGAGTCGTACTAGCCACTGCACATTTCACATCCCCATTAACAGCAGTACCAGCTGCCGTCTCTGCCATGCTGATGAACATCATGGGGAGTGGATTAGCTGTGCTCTGGAGAAACACAGGATTTGATAATCAAGCCTCTTCACCAATTGAAGATCATGATCAGGACAAACTAGACAACGGCTCCTCTGACGATTGAAGATAACTTATTGTAACTTTGCTATCCTCTTTTCATGTATCATGTGCACTACTCATTCACTGGCCTCACCAAAAATATTTAGTTGGACATGTCTCAATTCAGTCACATTCTAAGTTGGTGACCTCAGAAGAGAATTTATTGTATTGTTAGTTTCATGTGTACGCCCCCTCCTTGGCCATGGTGGGTTATTGGTAAGTTACTACATGAAAGTGGGGGGAGTAACGCCAGATTCCCCTAGGGATTTGGACCAACGCCGTACTTCCAGGTTAGTTTCAACAATAGTTAGTTGAAACAATTTGAATTCAGATTGTATTGAATGCCATTTTTTCAATTGTGAGAATTTTTTTCAGTTACTAAGCTTTGTAGTTTTTGGAATCACAATGAGCTAAATTGTTTAAGGGAATTGATATGTGTCACGCCTAGGGTTTGATATATGCACACTACTAGCAGGGTAAATTTTAGATTTTTACCATAAAAAAGCTGAATTTGAAAATTTTGAATTTAGATTTGGACTTAGAGACCTTGATTTAGTTTAGAATCATAAAGGAGGTTACAATTAAACAACACCCAATGAAAAGAGCTTAGATAGGGGTTAACTCTTACTTTTACTTTTGTTTGTAAAAAAAGCTAAGCTTTTTCATTAGATGTTGTTCAATTGTAACCTCCTTTATGGTTCTAGACCAAATCAATGTCTTTTAAGTCCAAATCTGAATTCAAAATTTTCTAAGTCAGCTTTTTGATGGTAAAAATCTAAAATTTACCTTGCTAGGGTGTGCGTATATCGAACCCGGGTATGCACATATCAATGCCCTGATTTTAAATATAAACTATCATTTTTGATATTGACTTACAAATTTATCACAATTTGGTCATTCTTCAATAATTGCTTAATGGTTTCCAAAGTCGTCTTTTGTGTCACATAGATTCTTGATTCGTATTATCTTCTAAAAGTTATTTTCCTCAGCAAAGCTTGGATCATTGTTTATGGTTTCTAGTTTCTAATCATATGGTAGCACATGTATATGATTTACATGAAATAGTAACTTAGTTGTGAAGGAATATTGCTTTTGAAAATACACATGATACTCATCGTTTTGGAATGCATGTTTTTTTCTATAAGGTAGAGTTATCAAAATTGAAGGTAATCATATCATCATTGTACTTAATTATAATTGCAGTTACTCCAAATTTGTTTTACTCTTGTACATATTCATTCATTAACCCTTAAAGGACCATGGCCTTTATTTTGTCAAAAGACACTCAAAATTGTCATTTTTTTGGCAAAAAGTAAAAAGTTTGAAAATTGGTCTTTTTGCATATTTGACCGTAGGATCTTGTACTAGACTTGTATAAGAATATGTCATTCAAAACTTAAAAACTTTGACCACATAGATTGCAAGATATTTGTGTTTAAAGTGTAAAAAACAAGCTTTTTTGCACCTTGCACGATTAGATTATTTGACTTTGAACTTTTTTAACTTAAAATTTTTGCACCATGGAGTTTTGAAGTTTATTTTTTTATGGAGGGGAATTAAGTTGAGAATTTTTGGCAAAAATCCAAAATAAAAAATACTTAATTTTCATTCTTAAAAAAAAAGTTAAATAGAAGAAGGTCTGAGATTAAACAAAAACTTACATTGTTAATAATCTTGCAATGGAATTGAAACACAATAATCCCAATGGTGAGATTGTTCTAGCAAGGAATCTTCACCCTTTCCAATAGTTTTTTTTTCAAAAATGTTAAATTTGCATTCAAAGATGAAGTTTGTAAGTTATTTTTTCAAGAGGATGCTTGAGGTGCCTGAAAAACAAGATTGTCAGTAACTTTCTCATAACTAGTCCAAATGGAATGAATCAAAGCTTCAGATGTAAATGAAGATATAATCTACAAGGGAAAAAAATTATAAAAAAAAATCAAGTTTTTGTAAAAAAAAATTTGCTGCCTAGACCTCCCAAATTTTTGCTTATTTGGGCATAACTTTTGCTTCTTGGCATCAATTGGAATAAAAATTATATTCTCCAAAAGCTAATGTGTTTTCCTATCTTCAAAAAAAATTCAAAAAGTCAGGACAAAATTTGAGACCATAGGTACTTGCCCAAAATCTCATTTATCCCCCGAACAAACAATGGTCCTTTAGGGGTTAAGAAAAAAACATAACCTTCGTTTTAAAATGAGGGCACACAATAGAATGACCATAATAAAAGCTGAATGATAGTATTTAATCCCTAATTTTGTTAGACACCAAATTTTGTGTTCTACACACCAAGATTTGGTGCCTCACGCATGTAGGAGTTAAGGCAAAAAAAATCTTAATGTATGAACATTTAGTTGATGTTATAGATAGGGAATTGATTATGCACACCCAAAGGGGTAAATTTTAGATATATACCATCATCAAGTTGAATTTGGAGAATTTGAACCAATTGGATTTAGAAACCTTGATTTAGTCTAAAATCATAAAGGAGATTATAATTGAACAATGCCTAGTGGAAAAGCTTAGTTAGGGAGCAAATTGTTATTGTTACCCTTATTTATAAAAAAGGCTTAGCTATCCGGGCGTTCAATTGTAACCTCCTTTATGGTTCTAGACTTAATCATGGTCTCTATATCCAAATCCGAATTCAAATTTTTCAAATTCAACTTGTTGATGGTAAATTTCTAAAATTTACCCCCATGATGTGCATACATCAAACCCCTTATGTGCATATATCAAACCCTTGGTGTGCACATATCAATTCCTAAATATAAATCATCACCTCTTAAAAAGTATACAAGTGTTAAATGTGGGATTTTGTATTCAAAATGTGCACACCTTATGAAAAAAAAAATCACATTTGTTTAACTATCTAAATAGAAAATGGTTATGATTACCTTTTCAATCAATTTCTGCATATAGATTGGAAGAACATTGCTCTATTGATCTTTCTTGTGAATGGACAAAATCAAAATCTCATGTTTTGTTTCACTTTTTAGGGAGGCCCACGTTTGTAGTATTTGTTGGATTCTTTAGAAATTTGGCTTTAGATATGTCTTTCACTTTTAACTCCAAGAATACATATTATATAGCAATCCGAATTCTATTTCAAAAGTTATACCCCAAAATCATTTCTCTCTGGAATCAAGATAGGAATGGCAACACATGTAAAATAGAAACCAGAACTTTGACAGTTGTAACGGTAGTGTGGGCTCCACACAAGGTCAAGAGGCAAATGTCCAAAAACTGGGTGAACAAAGTGTACCCTTAAAAGCACGCTCTTCTAATAAAGAAATTGATGAGCCACTTCATTCCCATGATTTTTTTCTTCATTATAACAAATTTATCCAATTGCCATGAGATTCTCCAAACATACTTACAGCTTTCTTATGAACGTAATTCCAAGAGTAAAAAGTCCTACATGCACATAATTTGAACTTACAAACAATGTACCTCTTTTGGGTAACACCCAAAACATTAAAAGTCTCATCTTTGAATGTCCTGTTCTAGGCAATAACGAAGGTTTAAGATATAGAAAAAACATGGCATGTACAAAATCCTATGGTCAAACATTCACAATCCCTATAAGGAAAACATACAATATAAACTCACTCGCACAACTGCAATTGAATCATTTCACAATCGTTTCATAGTTGCTTTATGGTTGTTCAATTGTTGTGTAGTTGTTGTGATTGAGTCATGTATTGCATTTTAGTGAATATCTCCCTAAAAATCACAATAAAGGTGTTATTCAAAATACTATAACTTTAAATAGGTGTTATGAACACAAAAACTTAAAAAAATTAGGTATAAAAGATAAAAATGGACTTCTACAAAAGTTTGTCACAAAATTGATATATGAAGATCGTCCACTCATAAGCGTACACAATAGGAGTAGTCACAACAGGGTTTCATAATTCTTTGAATTAACATAAAGCTGAGGTGGCTGTTTAGGCGTGTTCACCGGGAACAAATTCCTTGAGGTCGGGAAAAATTTTCTCTCCACTAATGAGGCCAGAGAATGGAGCCATAGAAGTTTCTTGGAGAAGCTTTCACCCTCATGCTCTTGTTTTCACCGCTGTTGTTTTACTCCCCTTGTTGCTCCTCGTGGTTTAGGGTAAAACTCTTTCTCAAGGTAAACCATGGATCCTCCATTCTCCACAAAAAGGGTGTCACACCTTTTCCATGGAGAAGTGATCCCATTTGCTCCTATTTTCACTCAACAATTCTCCAATCCCAAGGAAATTTCAATCTCCAAGAACGCGTGACCAATGTACAAGGAGAGCCAAAGAAGAATAGAAAGTTAGCAAAATGAAATGTGAAAAAAATTGATTGAAAACTAAATCAACCGGTTAAAAATTGACTAAATTTTTGAAAAATTTCTAATTATAGTTTAAGTATACAGCAAATAGCTGGTGCATGTATTGAAAAAATTGGATGAAAATAAAAAATGTAAGCTTTTTGCCAAAGTAGCTCAAAAACTCCCCGCACATTGCGAGTGACTACCACTAATATTGTTCCATTCTCAAGGTATAAGGTAGTACGCTCAAAAACTGTTTGCTCATTTTGAACCATCCAATAGCTTGTTCTGAAATGGTGCATTGGTGGTTCTTACATTAGCCTCTTATAGCTCATTGAATGCATGGAAGAAAATTTGTTTTTAATTACAAGAGCCAATCATTCTCCTTGCTTCCTCAGATCTCTTCACAACTTGCAAGTGAATGATTCTTGGAAGGTATAAGGTTAATAATAAGTACCTATGACACATGCACTTTGAGAATTCATAAATAACTCAAAAATGCTTCAAAAAATATGAAATGACTTGTGTTGCATTGAACATGTATTTCTCTTTGTTTGAAAAATGAACTAAAAATCCTTCCATCCACGGAAGACCATGAAAAAGAGGGATGAGCGTTTAGATGGGCGGTTGTCGAGAGTACTACCTTAACAATCCCCGTGATAGTGTGCAATTAGAGAGGCTTGTGTGCAATTAGAGAGGGTTGAGGGTACCCTACTCAAACATTCGCCTAAATCAAACGGAGAATAGTACGTAAACAGCGCGATACGATCACGCGGCAAATCATGATTCTTGAGCACAGCGGCTGGCTCCAACGTTTCTGCCCTCCACCTCGGGCCGGGCCCGGGGCCTTCGCATTCGGCACCACCCAACCCGCGCCCGCCACCGGGGCCTGGCCAGAAAATATCGCTTACCTCCGTCGTCGTCGTCGTCGTCGTCGGCGCTTGCCTTCAAGCACTTCGCACTTCGCCGCTCACACTCACGTCCACTTCTATCGCGTGGACTATGGCAATGCCGGCGATCGATTGCCACTTCCCCTTGCCACTCATACCGCTCACGAGCTTCCCCTGCTCATCCTGATTTCAGAGCTTTTTTCGCGACCATTTTTGGTTCAGGTTAGGTCCATTTCTCATTGTTGTTGTTTAATTTACCTGCGTGTGTGGATTGGAGTGTAGTTTTCGTGTCGGTTGACTATGGAGCTCAGTTTTGGAATCTGATTATTCTCCTGCTTTTGAATTGCGGTAAAGATAAAAATGGCGGAACTGAAAAAAATTGTATATTTCCGGCTTTCGATTTGGTCATGGTCGGATTTGCTGGCGTTTTCTACTTCTCTCTTGGAGCTGAGCTTTGTTAAGAAAAACAATAATTTTTCGAGTGTAAGGAGTTTAGTGACGGAACTCGAGCATTTTACATTTTCGCTTTTTCGGTGTCGGTCTTTCTCGAATTGACTGTTCATTTGATCGATTGCGAGCAGGTGTTTTCTATCTGTCCTTGTTGATTTGTGTTTGTAATGGATTTTTCAGAGGTGTTTGATTTTTGGAAGGGACTTATCAACCTAAAATTTAGTATGAACGGAGTGTGGCAGGGTCGCGTCTTTCATGGCTGTGACCTTGGTTAGGTGATCGTTTGGGATTTTTGCGGTTTCTGATTGCTGCTGAGACTTTGGAAACGTTTTGTTAGTGTAGGGCAACAGAGGTTTAACTTTTTATTAATTGTTCTGTCTTTGTGATCAGAATATTCGAAGGCATCTCTGATGATGATTAATCTTCTGTGCTTTTGTTGTTCAGGGGGTTTTGGAGGTTTGCTATCAGATTGCCACCAAATGGAGCTGGAGAGCGTGCGCTGGACTTTGTTGTGAGACTATTCAGGTATATTCTCCGTTGGATTTGTTTCTGTACCGAAAGGGACTGTCGAATATAATTTCTCTCCTTGCTTTTTCTTTTCACCGGTCCTCTGCTTGCTATCTCCAATTGCGGCATTTCGCAATTATAGCGTGCTCGGGTGTCACGATGGGCAGGCATCTTTGGTACTCTGGTTCCATGCGCCATCACGTGAATGCCTTCATGATTTAAACCTAGCTGTGTAGGCAAGCATGTCGTACCTTTGATTCTGGCACGTATTTACGATTTGCGTTATATGGTTAGGGTTTAACCATCATATTAAAAGAGGATCTTCGTATAATTGGTGTGCGATTTTCGCTTTAGGGAAGTGTGTTTGGTCGGTTGAAGTTTGCATATGAAGCGTTTAATTCTGTTAACTAGAATTCAAGATGAGTGGATATCCTAGATGCCATTTGGGAAGATCGCTGGAAGTGCAAGGGACAAGGTGTAAGCAGAGAATCCCCGTGGTAGCAGGGCAGTACTTTGTACTGCTTGGGGTTAGAAGACAGCTAGCCAGCAGTCTCGGTTATCCTTGTGAGGGGGTTCTGGAATGGGCCAGACTGGAGTCTAGAGTACCTTTTAGCTTCTGTTTCGTTTTGTTCATTTTATCCTCTCAGTAAAATCACCGTCTTGTTGCATGAACTTTCGTAACTCCTTGGAAGTGATGTGATTTTGTCTTAAGTACCTTGATTATGAAATTCTTTCTCCAGTTGCGGTGCAAGCTATGCGTTACAGTACATTCGTGTGACGAACCGTAAACAAAGAAGCTGCTTGATTGCATGTTCTAATTGGTTGGCGGACCTACCAAATGTGGCCTGATTTCTGTTTTAGTGTTGGCCTTCAGATAAGTAATGCATGATAATTATATGGGCTATGTTTTTAATGAGGCTGGTGAATTTCATGCCTTTCTACTTTGTTATATCTAGGAGCAACTCCTTTATATGCAGGTTGGTATGCATTCGTGGTTTGCTGCTGGTTTAAGTTCCAAAATGTGCCGATTGTTGGGCTCTTGGTGATTAAAAGCATTTTGAGATCGTATATGTAGATCGCAAACGTAATTACTGGTGATGTTTTGCTGGGCGTGTTCTAGGTGAACTGGTCATGAGGCATTGCGTTCAAGCGCCATGGCACCTCGTGTGCACCCACCAAGTGAAGAGTATCGAGCTTTAGTAGAAAAAGCATATAACAAGTTTGCAAGACTTAGAGAATTTCCAGCTTTCGGCCGTAATAAATGGGATTTCTACTTCCTCAAAGCTTTTCAGGTACCATCGATTCTGTTATCACTATGTAGGCACCACATGCTACCTTCGTGGTGAGTAAATATTGTGTACTGTAGTTGCAATTGAAATCTTTCATCTAACTCCAGATCTGAGAGACTCTTTTGAGGAATTCTGTTAGCTACTTCTTTGTACGTTTCGCTTTACCTTACGACATGTATCATGCGCTCTAGTCGCAAACAACGGATCCAATGCGAGTTCTTTTACTAGAGCACGTCAAACACGGTTTTGGTTTAATTTTTTGGAATCTGTGAGGATATAGGTCTATTCAAAGCTATGGAAGTTTCAGCATGAGAATCGAGCAAAGTTGGTGGAGATGGGGCTGAAACGTTGGGAAATTGGAGAAATCGCATCCCGAATTGGGCAACTGTACTACAATTACTATCTCCGCACTAGTGACTCGAAATTCCTTACAGAATCTTTTATATTCTATGAAGCCATTATGAGCCGAGAGTATTTTAAGGAACATGACAAAGATGCGGCGCTCGCAAATAAGCAGCTCAGATACACTGCTCGTTTCATCGTCATTTGTCTTCTTCTCAACCGCAGAGAAACTGTCCAAATTCTTGTACGACAACTTCGGTCGCTCGTTGAGGAGTATGCTCGTTCCTTTCAGGAGGTTTGTAGATTTTGGAACACTTCGTGCTTTCTTTCAATTTCACAAGTACCAGAGTCTGAACAAAAGGTAGCTCTAGTCCTAAGCAATATTTTGTCACCAATAACATAATGCTTGGAAGTTTTGGATATGAACTTGTCCTCGTGTTGAAGCGTTTTATAGTAGAATGTTGCAAGTTTGAAGAAATGGCTGACATCGGGGACGGTACTCGAATCATTTTGTCCAGGGTACAGATGCTAAGGATTGGAAGATAGTTGTGCAAGAAATTTTGCGATTCATGAAAGCGGACTCGGCCTGTGAAACAAGCAGGCCGCTAAGATATTGTCTTTTTTATGATCCTCATCCAAGTCTAATTTCCCATAAGGTTGAGGGGCTGAGGCCTTTGCACTTGGAGGATTCGATACTTGCGAGCTACTATCACAATGAGGTAGTGATCAGCTTAACCCGGCTGCCCAACAGTAGTTCATTTTTTTGCTTACGGTTCTTAGGGATGAGGACTAAACATGTCTTATTGCTAATTTACTCTTCTCTAAAAATAATCCTTTTTGCAAAAGTAATTGGTATTGTCAAGTGAAAAACACATTTTCTTAGGGAAGTGGCCTTGTTCACATGCAGGTGAAGTTCAGTGAGCTGACACTGGATACATTCCGGATGCTACAGGCTCTTGAGTGGGAGCCAAGTGGATCACTATTCAAAGCACGAGTTGATTCATCTACGGGTACCGGGGCCACAGGTGGAATTGGAGTATCAGATGGTATTCCTGATCCCAGTTTGCCACCGAACCCCCACAAGTACATTCTTTACCGACCTACAGTTCAACAGTTGCTTCTGGTGAGTTTTTACCTTTTTATTGGTCCGGTGTGTATGCAGAACGATAGCAGTTACACTAGTTCATTGATCTCTATTGTTGGCTCACTTCTTGAGTGGTATGTGTGGCTATTGAATATGGGACGTTACAAGGTTTGTGACGTCATGGTTATCTTAAGGCTTTGTACTTTGTCATGTCTTCTGATGCCAGGTGTTGGCAACAGCTTGCGATGAGCTTTCTGTTGATGGGGTTGTGCTTCTTTATATTTCGGCTTCTGGTAAGTGGAGCTTTGAATTCTGCCACTGCTCATTGTGGTGTTTCTCTCAGTTCACATATAGTTGAATCAACCACTGTCGGAAGCCTTACTTCTTCTGTGTTAAATTGATGATCGTAGGAAGGTCAGCCCGTGGTCTTTCTACTAGTTCTTCTGCTCAGAATTTGGGAGTCGCTCCCCAGTCATCAAAAAAGGGAGTCGTGTCCCTTACTCCTTCTTTGAGCTTGAAGAACATAAATATAAACGTCCCACAGACGGAAATAGTTCCGTACGCTGAGATTGCAAAAGCGGATGAAATTGAGGAGAATACACCAAGCACATCTGCTGGTACGAGAGATGTAACCATGCAACATCCACCAGCGGAACCTCCAGGAAGTGAAACTCCTGGGTTATGGCTTGGATCAAAGAGAAGTCCAGGTAAGCCTGTTTCAAGTTCAACATGTACGCTTTTTCATTTAACACTTGACGTATGAAATTGTACAATTGGACTTGTTCTTCTCTTCCCTAAGAGGCGTATCATACAGTATTACCATTTGTTGATATGTGCAGGTTACAACTTTCTTTATCCAAGTGACATCCTTCCATTCACACGGCGGCCTTTGTTTATCATAATAGACAGCGACAGCAGCTCTGCTTTTGATGTAATGCTACAAAATTTCACACTCATGGCTTGAATCGTTTTTGCGTAGTCACTTGTATGCATTTATTTTTGAATTTTGCTTGATAATACTTGACTTCCACCCAGAAATCTAGATACTGTCATTTGACGGTGAAAATTGTTTTTTTTTAATCTTTCACAGTCTATCAGTGGAGAAGAACGAGGGGAACAAGCTATATTGCTGCTTTCCCCGAGCATGCAGCTTGTAGAGGATAAAGGTGTAACCTCAACATCGGCTTCATCTTCATCTAATAGCTACGGCAACATGTTCACATTCTTTTTAACGGCCCCACTGCTCGCATTTTGCCGGGTTATTGAGACCTCTAGCAAGAACATGTCAAAGGTGATTGAATCTGCAGCAATTTTACATGCATTGATTACGCCTTTTTTTTATTTCAAGTTTGAAGCCTCGTTAGACTCGAGCTCAAGGTTTGGTTCTCAGAATTTTTATTTAAGCTCAAGTTTGTGTATCTTATTATATAATGCCCAAAGAATACTTGATGTGCAGGCTAATTATGAACAGACTGAGAAACTGCTGGCCACACTTATTGCTGAGTGGGGCAACGCCTTAGACTCCGCATCGCTGGATCCTGTCTGGGCAAGAGTACTTGGAGATCCATTTTTGCGTCAACTAACTTGCAGGTATACTCTTGCTTTAAATTATCAGCGTTCCTTCATGACAACGTTTTCTCTATTGATAGCATGCTCTCAGCTGTGTTTAGGAATTTGATCTTGCTGAGTTTCACATTTTTCAGGTTCATATTCTGCCGCGCAGTGTTTGGTCTCCATTCAAAGTATCGAGACAAACTTGAATGTATGCCTCGTTGCTATCCGCCTCTGCCACACGAACTCCTGCCTACGTCGAAAGTGGTGGAGACTGTAATCTATCTGTTAGCATCTAGGCTTGGAGTATCTGATCAGTTTGACTGCAAAACGAGCTCGGCCAAGAAAGCTGATGGCTCGAACGGGTCGTTTAAGGATGAGACAACTACGACCGGCGAAGATTTCTCGGCAGGAGAGGCGAGCTCCGAGGAGTATTCCGACGACAGGTATTCTTAATAGGCTCTTTTTCCAAAGCCTTCGTCCCTGCTCCTCTTGCTTATTCATTCTTTGCCGTTAACACTCCTTGGGCCACAACAAATGCACCTTATGCTCAAACTTTGGGTTCTTTCGTTGCTGTCGGGTGAAGAATGTTGTTGCCTGCAACCTTCCTGCTTCCATTTTAGGTTGAACAGAAGTAATAATTCTGATTGCATGGCTCATTTTGAATGTACCTGGTATGTACTTCAAGCTAGCTGCTATGGAAGTATTGCTTGTATAAATTAGTTACTTGGTTGTTAGGTAGTGTCATATGGAGCTTTCGGATATCCCGGCAGGGCCGAACATGCAGTTCCATTTCGTAATCCAAGTGGAGTGTAATACAACAATAATGTATTGATATTTCTGGTTTTATGGGATTTTTTTTTTTTCAAGTGATTAGAATTTATGGTATATTTTAATGCTACCTCTTCTTTTGAGATGTTCCATCTTCTTTAGTTTGACATCAGGCTAGTATAAGATCATCTTCTACTCATTCCATAAGTTACGAAGAGAAAGAGGATCGCGCTGAGTTTCAAGAATTTGGTGCTTTCTGAAACAACGAATATATGACTTTAAAATGCTGACATGTAAACATAATTGCAGAAACATTTTTGTCACGTAGAGGCGTTCAACTAGAAGAACCCAAGCAAGTGGCTGATGCAATGGGGCGACGGTACGTTGGTCTAGCCTATTGTATTCGTATGACCCCTGTGGACGGAATGTTGCTTCTGTAGCCCGGTCATAGTTCGGGTTAGATGACTCTTGTTAACTGGTTAAGAGTGTTACTTTCAGAGTTATCTGCCATGGATCTGGTTAGTCCAGTTACTTCGGTAATATAGCGTCATCATCTCGTAGAACAATTTAACAACTGAGCAGGCAGTGCCTGCTTTTATTCATTTCATGACCACATTGTTAGTATGTGGCGACGAAAAATGATTGATGTAACTATTCTGCCCTACCACAAGTTTGATGTATTACAAGCCTTTTTTTCTTTTATGTACCGTCAAATGACGCTTAAACCTACGATTTGACAACGGGGTAGTGAGAGGATTTCACTCTTTATTCAATTGTGTGATACTTCATGCGTGCATCCTCCTGAAAGACTAGCGAGTTGATATTGAAAATCTCTTCATCCCAATTTGTCTTTGCCAGTAATAGACTTCTTTAAGTTTGAAACTTTTCATTAAAACATGGAATATTTTCGGTTTCTGGTTTGGGAGATTTCTAGCAATGCTGTGCTTGTGCTTTGTGATTATAGGTATTATCGTAGAGTACCCAGGAATTTTGATCGTTTGTAACGTCTAATTTCGCATTATGTTGAACGGCAATTACGCATTGATGGCGAGAGTTTGCTTTGCAGTTTCAAGTGTCTTTGCAATATTGAATTATGACAGGTTGAACGTGTACGACTCTGAGTTTTGTATGGAATTGTAAAGATATTTACGTAAATGATAGACCAACTGTGCAAAAGCTTATTTTTGCTGCATTTTAGTTTAGCTTCTTTTTACTTTCAAAGCGCTAATTAGGTTCTTGCCTATTAAATGACTTCCGGTTTCACTTTGGTAAGTGAGGTCTTGATCAACTTATATCAGGGTGGCACCAAATTTTAGGTTTACGGTTGGCCACGTTTTGAATCAGTCTATGTATATTCAAAAATTGGACCTGGAAATGAGTTTTTACATACGGAAGGAAATTGTAGTGCTTAAAAGTGCGGAAAGCTAGACAGTAAAATTTTATAATACAACAAAAAATGGTATGTTTTACCTCTCTCATGGAATGTCCCAATACTTTGTCAAAAAACATATCAACTTGTACGTTGTCTTTGTCTTTAGTAGTACTACAATTGTTTGTCAAATACTGGCCCAATTGCCCACAAATTCCACAACTCTTGTGCATATTTTCCACTACGTACTTGGTCCCTCTTGATTGAAATTTTTCATGTTATCCCACTTGAAGCTTGTATTTTGTACTATGTGCTTTGAGCATTTGGTTTGGAGTACGTCAGTAACCCCTCAATGCCTTGGGCACCAAATTTTGGTGTTCAAAAAT
Organism: Ulota crispa; assembly: GCA_963920765.1. NCBI lineage: Eukaryota > Viridiplantae > Streptophyta > Bryopsida > Orthotrichales > Orthotrichaceae > Ulota > Ulota crispa. The sequence goes on along the minus strand of OY987243.1, from coordinate 23,408,565 downwards.
TTTCAAGAAACTTTGAAACCTTGTTGAAGGCACATGTTTGATTGTTTTAAGGTTTTTATTCTTTTGGAGAAATTGCAAGCTGAAGTTATCTTTAGTGTTCAATTTTAATTTCCCTTCATACCTTATTCCAATTGTTTGTGATGGAAGCTAAATTGCAAGAATATCTTTTGTGTCATGAATAGTATCACACAACCTATGACAAGTTGTCACATTAAAAATATAGACATGAAGTTAAGAATAAAGTGAAGATTTCCCTTGGATACTCTTGTGGGCAATAAGGGCCGTTCTTTTGAAATTTTGTCATCTAAAAAAATCTAAAAGTGCTTCTGGATTACATGTAATTTCAATTGGAATGTCTTTATTATAGAAATTAGAACTCATTTATTGTTAACTTTTCTTTCATTCATTATGATTTTTGGTTAATGATTGAAATTATATAAAAAAATTGTATTAGGTGGTTGTGTTTTTTCAATTGCACTGCATGCTCATTTGGGAAACTAAGGTCACAGAATTGGAAGGGGGGATATTAGTTTTCTAGTAAAAACAATAAACACTACAATATCCTAAGTGGTTTTTTCCCAATTTTATATATCCAAAGGTTGCCAATTTACATTAGAAGTTTTTGGTAACCCAAAAAAAAGCAAAAAATTCCATACTCATACACATTCAATCACAAACATCTTGAAATATGCATGACAATTTTGGATTTTTTGTCTTGAAATTGAAGATTATATGGATACAATTTTATTTTGATGTTTACTAATGATCTTTTAAGGACAATTCAAAAACTTCAAAACTATCTTCTAGAAACAAGATAAACACCCTAACGCCAAGTATGGTAGTCATGCACTTGGTTTGTAAACATGCACTTAAGGTTGAAAAGATTAATCAAATTTGGTATTGATGCATTTGGTTTGCAAAAATGCAATTGGCTCCAATAAGGGTAGGGTTGAATAGATTTAAAAAAACAACAATTTCAAACAAAAACCTTTTAAAAGAAGCATAGAACTCGTTATTTGTTAATTTTGGGAATTTGCTTACAAAGTGGGACTTTCGGATTTCTGAAGGTTTTAGTTAACTTTCAAGAGTACTCCTAAAACCAGTCCACGTGTCTTCACCTAAGAGAAAAAATTTGCAAGGGAAAAAATCTTAGTGGCTTAAACGGAATTTGATACCTTCAAATCTGGTTTAAGGTAACTTTTTTGGGTTTAACGTGGGTACAAAATGGGACCTCCGTTTTTCCCAAATTAAGGAATAACGCATTATAGGCTACACACGGGCGAAAAGGGAAAAGAGAGGCAATCCAAATATCTTCCAAAAATCACACATGGTTGTGCAAAACAATTTCAATGTAAAGTGCACTCAACATAGTGCAAGAACGAGGGAATTGTGTGTGACACCTCCCAGTCCATTGTCTGGGGAGATTTGAGATTCCTTGATACATTTTTCATTTTCAGCTAGTTTTTTAAGTGCATGCATCAGTTATTGTACATGTGCTTACTATAATGAGACATCTTTCAAAAACTTAGCCAGTTTTTATTAAATTCATTTAAATTTTCAATCAATTCTTCGGACATTTCATTCAATTGAATTTTTATTGTTCTTCAAATCTCCCTGCTCATTGACCCATGGTCATTGAACATCTTGTTACATGTGCGCATGTGAAGTGGTGAACAATTGGGTGTGCAAGTGCACACCCATTTTGTCTCCTCGGGGTTGGGTTAGATGACATGCTGTTTTGTGGGACTAAGTCTAAAAAATTCAAGTTTTTTTTTAAATACGGGTCAAAGTAATAATCTACCTCCTATGTTAGAGTTGGTTAGTTGGGTCCTTTTTCATGATCCTATATCAAATTAGGGTTTTTAAATCCAAACATGAATTCAAAATTCCTAAATTTAATATCTCTTAATGGTAAATGGAGTTAAGAATAGAAAATAGCACTAGAAGGAAATAGGGGTATTCACAACTCGCAAACATGACTTGCAGCACTCATCCCCTAGTCATTTGCATTGGCCCCCTAGTCATTTGCATTGGCCCCTTAGTCATTTATGGCCAAAAATGACTGGAGCGCAATTGCTGGAAGTCACGGTCATGAGTTGTGGATACCCCTATTTCCTTCTACTGTAGCATTCCTCACTCAAACCCTCCCAAGCACTCAATTCTCCATCAAATCTAAAAGTGATTGCATATTTGAAAAGCCTAAAAAGAGAAACAAGAATGCATGAAATTTTGACAAGTAGACTATTCCTATCCATGCCAAAGGCAATTTTGCACAAATACATATGCCACATTCATCAATTTTCATCAACACAATTAACACCTTTGTGGTGTTTAATTACTTTTAAGAAATTTGATATTGCCTCAATTCAAACAAACCTCTTGTAAATTGAGAATAGATTGAGAACATACCATTTGGTGATAAATTAATGATGGACTTGTAATGATTTAAAGGTCATGATTTGATGATTTTTTCCAATTGTTATTTTTTTACCACTTCTCCTTGTTAGAGTTATGTCAAATTTTAAAGCAAATTGTCCATCTTTATAGGTTTTTTAAATATATGATCAATTTTAGATTTGGTAAAAATTTGATTGCATGGGAGGGCTGTGAAAGTATTAAAGACTACTACATTTTGTCCCCAACTCTATCTAAGGTGGATGCACCCATAGCCAACAACCCCCCATACCCAACCAATAGGGTGTGTTATTTCCAATCCCAACAAGGATAGACGTTTTGGAATGCATTCTTATGTCCCTTTCAAGGTTGGAACCACTTTAGTCATGCCATGTGTTCCAAAGTGGAGTAAGAAGTAATGAGCATAAAGTAGTTTGATTCTTATAAAAATTACATGAGTTGAGAGGTTGACAATAGGTTCAAAGCACTTTTTGACTCCCGTAATTCATAGTATTTTTAGTTTTGCAAATAAAATTATGAAAATTTTGCAATCTCAATATTTCTTATCTTCCTACACACCAAAAAATTTGTTACCTCAAACTTTGTCACAAAATTGCTTAAGTTATCAGATATGGGTGCTTCCATCTTAACCCTTAAACAACCATAGGACATAGTACATACACTGACATATAATTGTCATTTGTTACCGATAAGAAATTTTAATTTGGGATCTCAAGTAGCTCACTAAAACCACATTGATCTATTCTCCAACTTCTTTGTTGATCTCAAATATAGTAGAGGTGTGAATCCATTCCAAACGCAAAAAATATAACCCCATATTGTACTGAAACTCTTACATTTTATGACAAATGAAAAAGGCTATCCTCCATCCATCCATCCACCCACCCACCCCCCAGAGACAGCGAGCCTCATTAGAGAGGGTAGTTGAATTATAATGCTTTCCATTTATTTCTGGTATTTTTTATCTGAGCTGAGCTGTGCTAACTTATCCCTTTCTCAGTTTGAAAAGAAGTTGCAAATGCTCCCAAAACCAACCCGAGTAAGCTTACCCAACCCAACCCCGGGGTACAGGAGTGAGTACAGGAGGAGTACTGAATGAATGCCATCACTTGGTGGGACACCCCATGTCATGGCCTTTGTACACACCCCCCTCGCATGCCATGGAGTTGTGCCACCCTTGAATGCTCCATGGGTTTAGCAACTATCATGAAGATTCTGTTCCATGATCCTCACCCCCCGCCCTCCCCTGTTCCCTAATCTGACCAAATTTTACCAAAACAACGATAAAAATAATAAAAATAAAACAGATGAAAACAATAACAGTAATAATAATAAAAATTAAACAGATGAAAACAATAACAGTAATAATAATGATGTTTAACCCCTAAATGCCCGAGGCACCCAATTTGGGTGTCCAAAAAACTTCAACAAATTTTGAAACCCTCTTAAAGGTACAGATTTTATCATTTTCAGGTTCTTTTTTTTGGAAAAATTGCGCGCTCAAGTTAGCTCTACCATTCAAATTCAACTTCCTCCATATCTTATTCTAGTTGTTTTTGGTGGAAGGTTAACTACAAGCATACATTTTGTGACATGAACAGTGTTGTGAATAGTGTCATGAATAGTGTTGTGAATAGTGTCATGAATAGTGTAAAGCATATGAGAAGTTGCCACATTGAAAAAGGCGGGCATCAAGTTGAGCAAAAGGTGAAGATTTCCCTTGGGCACTCCCTTGGGCAATAAGGGCCTTTTTACTAAAATTTTGACATTTAACAAAATCTAAAAGTGCTTTTGGACTAATTTCACTTGGAATGTCTTTGTTATAAAAATTAGAATCCTTTCACCGTTGAAAATTCTTTCATTCATAATGATTTTTGGTCAATAATTGGAGTTGAAAATTTCTTTGTATTAGACGGTTGCATTTTGACAATTGCATTGCAGGCTCATTTGTGAAATTGTGGTCATGGATTTGGAAAGAGGGCCATTGATTTTGAAGTAATAACAATAAACACTAAAGCAATCTAAGTGGTTGTTTTCCAATTTTGTATTTAGAAATTACCACTTTGCATTAGAAATTTCAGTTAGCTCCAGAAAAAGCAAAAAATTCTATTTTCATCATCATTCAATTGCAAATATTATAAAATCCGCACGGCCATTTTGGATTCTTTTGGGTAGCGCCATCTAGAAGTCTTGAAGTTCAAGATTCAACGATTACAATTTTATTTTGATGTTTAATAATGATCTTACAAGGACAAATCAAAAACTTCAAAACTACCTTCCAAAAATAAGAAAAACAGCCTTGGGCATTTAGGGGTTAAGGACTAAGTTCTCAATGCAGCCCATTTTTTACACAATAAGTTTCCATATTACAACCTTGTTCAAACTCAACTTTTAAACCATACTATGTGCTCTTGTTTAAAATGTACACCTTTTGAATATACTAGCTTAGGATCAATTTTGGATGCACCTAAATTTTTTATTTAATACTCATAATTGATTCATACTAAGGGCCGCTTCACACTATGGCTGACCAAGTCAAGTGGCCATGGGATTGAGTGTTCAAACTTTGTTGAGGCCAAAGAAATGGATTCAAAATCTATCCTTAAGTGTATTTTGTGTTTGTGTGTTTGTGTGTGTGTCTGTCGGTTTGATAATTAGTGATTGGCCAAGGGCCAAGAGGCATTGAGTTGAATTTGGAAGATGAAAAGCCATTCCTAGTGAACCTTATAGGATAGCTCTTAGTTTGTATTTTAATTTGAATACAAAGGGGTAGGGAGGGAGATGAAAAGACAATTTAATTTCACCCCTTTGATTATTTTTAAAACTTAAATCTAAAATGGGGATTTTGAAAAATAAGAAGGACAAAAATTTATTAAAGGAGGTAGCTCCATTTAGCATAGGAGAGGTAAATGTTGAATTTCTACAAAAAAATGTTAAATGGGGTTGCCTATGCTAAATGGAAACATTGCATTTACTTTTGCTATGCTAAATGGGGCAACCTCCTTCTTTAGTAAATTTTCCTCTTTTTGTTTTTCAAAATCCCCCAAATTGAATCCCACACTACCATGATAGACGAGTCATGAGACCATTTTGCGGTAGCAAAATGGGATCAGGACTTGTCTATCCTTATTTAAAAAATGCCCCATCTTACCTATCCGTTGGGTAATTACGACCGGTCAACTTGCAACATAACCAAAAAACAAAAAACGTTTGGTATATTGTGACCGGTGTTTTATCTGATATTTGGAAGGTGAAAGTACATTTTCAATGCTCCTTATTAGTTAACTCTTATTTTGTATTTTAAATTCAATACAAATTTGTGGGGAGGGAGATAAAAAGACAATTGAAATGACCTCCTTTGAATATTTTTTAAATTTAAATCTGAAATTTAAAACTAGAAGAGGTATAGATTGACATGAAAAGAAATATGCGTTGAGCCCCCACTTAAAATCTCACCACTATTCATTTACCTTGGTAAATGGGTTTACAAGACTTGTAGATAATAAAATATTGTTTTTGACACCTTTGTTTACCCTTAGTGTGAAGTCTCCAAAGGTTAAGTCCAAAAACCAAAGTCTTGGCAAGAAGCTTCCACGGCCTCTCAACTTGAATGGCCATAGTGTGAAGTCTCCAAAGGCGAAGTCCAAAGTTTAAAGATATAGCATTTATTAGGCTTTCCAAATCTAACGGCCAAGATCTTGTCAGCTTTTGATTATTTTATGAAAAAACGTGGCGGCCTCTCAACCATAGTTTGGGTCTCCATTTTTGCTTGACCCAAAATTTTCTTGAGAGACCGTTGTTTTGGATGAAATGATGATGTCATGGGGGGTGAGGGACTCTAGACTTTGGCCTTTAGTACAAAGGATTGCGAGGCCAAACTCTTCATTTCTTGCAATGATTGGTGGAAATAGAGAGCCTTTCAACCTTTGACCATAGAGTGAAGCGACCCTAACTTATGTCCAAGTTATACATGATAAATCTCAAATTTACTTGTAGTTACCAATTACAACCAACAAAAAAAAAGTTCAATAATAGGAACCTTTCTTATATATATTCTAGCATATTATTGCGCTACCATAGTTGATTTCTAATATAGAAATTAGTTTTAGAGCATGTAATATTTCATTTATGGTTTGAAAAGTTGCCTTTTTTTTATAAAAAAAATTCACTTTACAATATTCCTCAAACTTGTTTGTTTATGCGTATTTGAGAAACGGAAAATTTGTAGATGTGGAAAAAAAATTCCTCATTTCAATTAAATACAAAAAAACATCAAATTTAAAATCTTTAATTGATTTTTCAAAACATGTAGGTTTATTGGCTATAGACCCAAAATTGGGACCTTCCAGTGACAAAAACACATATCCAGAATCAATGTGAAAAAGAGTACTTTTGCTCCTTGAAGATTAAACTAAATGCACTAAATGCAATGGAGCTTTTTTGTTTTCGTTTCAAGTATACAAACTAAAATCCTCTTTTAAGTACATTTGTTCTAGGAATTTCTTTGAACATTCATACCTCCCTCACATACTAGTCATGAAAAACGTAATTTTCTAAGATTATTTTATTTTCTCTCTTCCTTAAATTCCTTTTAAAATCTTGGATGTTTTTTTGGTAGATGAACTATTTCAATGTGGCTTTGTATGCAGTTATGTAGCCACTCTTTTACCGTGGCAGCACCTCTTCACAATTCGTATGATGTCATCCATCTGAACATTTAGCATGTCACATCAACATTATTAAATAATCACAATAATAAGTTATGTCACTTTAGAAGATCGCACTATTGGCTATGGCCAAATATTTTGTTGGGTTTCAAAAGCAAAGGATGTAGAATTAAATGAAGGTTTGCAAATATAGAGGTAAATTCGTGAACATTCTCAACTCTTAGACGTCAAATGTGACTAGTCAAGTCACCAACTCACCATCTGCTAGTATATTAGAAATTGTTGTATGTTTTAAGGATTAAGTTTGAAAGTGTGTTGGGTTTTAACTTGGTTCTCAATCTTTCAACAGAGGCGGACATGTGCTGGTTGTGTTGAAATTATCATGGCACATATCTTGTAGCTTAGAGTACTTGAGATTTGAGTTGGGTATTGAGCTATAGGAGCTAGTGGTATTGGATCAATTTTGAAAATTGTTTTGAGCCCTAAACTTTTTGGTTTTTTTTTTTTAATTTCATTGTATGCCAAGTGTTGTTGCCAATTTTGACTATCTCTTGGATAAGTTAGGAGGATTTTTGACATGTGTATGGTAAAAGGACATGTCAAGAATGCATTGAAATTAAATGATTTTGGTTTTAGAAAGCCAAAAGTTGTACCACATTAGAATATTTGGAATGTGCAATTTTGGTTAGAAAGCAATGAACTAGTTCTAAACAATTATGTGATAAGAACACTCAAGTACTTTGGATTTTACCCTTAAGTATTATAGATCTTCAAAAAGATGTTGTTTGCCGTTAAGGGCTAAGAGGATAAAACATTAAGAGAAGATTGAAGAGATCCATTAGAATCAACTCATATGGACCATAATCCAGTCACAACTTGAAATACTATGTTATTAATAATACCCAATGCTAAGGTTAAGGGCTCGGTTAAGGGTTTGGAAAGTTAATCTCGAACCTTTTCCCATTTGAGGTTGTTTATATATATTTTTTGGTTTTTGTTACAAGTTTTCAACCCTCAACCACTAAAAACCCAAGGGTAGTCTAAAATTTCCAAAATGTAAAAGTGTACTTCAAGGTCGTAATCTACAAGAATAATTTAGTGGTGAATGTGAAAGAGAAGTTGCAACTTGTGATCAATAAACCGTATTCATAAGGTTAAATATACCAATGCATCCAACAATATATACCGATGAGAACTTAATCAACTAGTTTAGAGTTTTAGAAACAAATGATTTTACACTTGTGTTTCAAAACATTTTGTGATTTTGTAAACACTATTTGAAGCCTAAAATCCTACCTATTGTTGTTTGCCAATATTTCATCTATTTCGTTTTTAGAAAACAATTTTGTAAAACCACGTTTTGGATGAAATTCTTTTTTTGGGTGAAACATGTTTGTAGTCTTTGAACATAGAGCTGAAAGTTGAAACTGTTGGGAATCTGTAACACTAATATAAGTGCTGAAAAACCAACACAATAACATAAGCATTTTGAGATGAACAAAAGATAAAAAAACATGAGTTTTCAACGCCAGGGAGTTATTTTCTTGTTTTAACTCTGCACTCTTGCTAGTATTAAATAAATGACAAAAACCCCCCTTCAAATTGTTATTCTAAAAACTTTGACCATAGATTCTCACAAATTTTTAAAAGGCGTAAAAGAATTTGTTGACTATTTTAGAAGTTAAGTTACTTTTTTCTTGTGAATCAACACACACCAAAAAAAATGAAAGATTACTAAAAAGGATTTGTCCTCTTGGGCTTAATTCAATTGAAGGCCACACCTTTTAAATTGTATTTTAAGTGGATAAAAATCATTTTAGGAACAAATTTCAAGGTATGCATGTAATTATTGTAACAATACATAGTGTATATTTTGAGTACAAAATATTTCTGCAAAGGGAATTGATATGCGTACTACACCTTCTTGACTATCCCACCACACCCCGGGATAAATTTTAGATTTCTACCATCAAAAAGTTTGAATTTGAGAATTTGGAATTCAGATTTGGACTTACAGACCTGGATTTTGTTTAGAACCATAAAAAAAAAGTTGTAATTGAACAACACCCAACAAAAAAGCTTAGCTTCGGGGGAAAGTATTACTTCTACTTTTGTTTATAAAAAGATAAGCTTTTTCATTGGATGTTGTTCAATTAGAACTTTTTTTGTGATTCTAGACAAAATCACGGTCTCTCAGTCCAAATTTGAATTCCAAATTCTCAAATTCAGCTTTTTGATGGTAAAAATCTAAAATTTACCCTGGGGTGTGGTGGGATAGTCAAGAAGGTGTGGTACGCATATCAATTCCCTTCTGCAAATTGGGTACCTGAGGTACTGCCAATGCTTCAAGGTTTGCAGCATAAGGCATTGGAACATCTGCTCCACAAATTCTTTCCGGGGGTGCATCCAAATAAAAAAAGCTCTCGTCACATACGGTTGCACTGCAACAAAACAAAGAATAAATTTTAAATTTTAAAAAGAAGAAGTTTAAGATGAATCCCAAAATAATCACAACATGATGAAAAAAAACACCGACTATTTAAAAACATATAGTTTAAAAATCAATAGTGCAAAAGTTCATTACAAGTGATAAAAACTTGATCATAATAATCGTAGTTTCTATTTTGTGTGGTTTTCTCAATGGACATCAAAATAACTTGTCGAAGATTTGAAGACAATCCATTTGAAAGTTTATTCTTTCTAAACTTATAGCCGTGGTCATGGGGCAATTGTGAGAGAATATTATATAGATGTTCTTAAGCTTTGACAATGAACACACAATACTTGATGTTTTTGCACTTGTCCATAGTCATACACTTGGCCTTTATATGGTTGCAAAGTCAAAACCAAATTTCCCAAAGTAATATAAATAATTGGAATTATGGGACCAATGGCAAAATAAACAATGTTAGGTGTAGAAACAACAAAAAGTGCTAAAATTTTCAAATATCATATGTTTGAGAAAAGCAAATTTGATGCAAAGCGCATTTGACCAAGTTATCCTTACGATCCTCTACATTAGGAAAGTAAATTCTTTGCTAATTAAGATCCATAAAAAATCCGAGTACAAATTTCCTCTCAAACCTCATATCATAAAGTATATAGCGGTATATTTTGGAATGGAGGTTGTTTCTTTCAACCAAAAAAGAAGAACCATGTAGAATAAAATATTTTTACAAAAGATAAAATGATTCTGGCATTTGTCAAAACTTGTTTTCCGAAGAACCTATTCCTTCACTTAAGAGAGATTTATCCTATTGTCCACAATGAAAAACTACGCATATTTACTTTTATTGCTTTTCAATATATCTATACGAATGTTTTATTGACTTTTCGAATAATTTAGATAATTACTGGAACCCATGTTTGTGTTAATCTTATAAACCTCAACATGAGCAATCACCAATTGAAAGTGTTGTCAGTGGGCTATTCTACCTTAGGATTGAAATTCACCAAGAAAATGAAGGACGTTGGGTTTTTGTGATACAATGTGAATTGGGATAATTGGGGGGTTATGTAATCTCATGTAAGTCAAAATGTTTGGTACATCCACATGAAGGGTATTGACTTTGGAAGGCAAGGAACAAGGCTTTGCATCCAAAAAAGCTACCCTACGAAAGCCTGAGTAAGTACTATACTCAAAAATCAAGCCATTGTTACAAGGATAGTGTCTTTTGTAACATAATTGTTTTTTTATCATTGTACTATATGTATAAAATTGCACTTATTAAATGTTGTTCCAAAACTTTGGACCCTTACAGTCATGTAAGTCTCACACAAATTTTCTTGTTCACACGCCAACAATCAATTGTTTTCGTTTCTAATAAAACATTGATTAACCCCTAAAGGACCATGGCCTTTATTTTGTCAAAAGATACTCAAAACAGCCGCTTCCATGGCAAAGAGTTAAAAAGTTTGAAAACTGGTCTTTTTGCATATCTAACCATAGGATCTTACACTAGACTAATATGAGAATGTGTCATACAAAACTCAAGAACTTTGATTGCACAAATTGGAAGATATTTGCATTCAAAGTGTAAAAAACAATGCTTTTTGCACATTACAAGACTAGATTATTTAACTATAAACTTTTTAACTTAAATTTTTTGCACCACAAAGTTTGGAATTTTATTTTTCTGTGGTGGGAAGTTGAGTTGAGAATCTTGGGAAAATTATTAAAACAAAAAATACTCAATTTTCCTTCTTAAAGAAAACATTAGATAGAAGAAGGTATGAGATTGAACAAAACTTAAATTGTTAATAACCCTGTAATGGAATTGAAACGCAATAATCCCAATGGTGAGATTGTTCTATAAAGCAAACTATACCCTTTCCAACAATTTTTTTTTTTTAAAACTTTAAACTTGCATTCAAAAAAGAAGTTTCTAAGTTATTTTTTCAAGAAGATGCTTGAATTGCCCGAGAAACAAGATTGTCCATAATTTTCTCATGACTAGTCCAAATGGAACGAATCAAAGCTTCAGATGTAGCCAAAGATATAATCTATGAGAAAAATTTTAAAAAATATTTCAAGTTTTTGTAAAAAAAAATTTGCTGCCCGGACTACCCAAATTTGTTTTTATTTGGGCATAAATTTGCTCCCTTGCATCGATTGGAATAAAGTATATATTCCCCAAAAGCCAATGTGTTTTCCTATCTTGAAAGAAAGTTTCAAAAAATAAGAAAAAAAATTGAGGTTGTAGGTACCTGCCCAAAATCCCATTTGTATCTCGAAGGGACAATAGTCCTTTAGGATTAACCCTCAAGAATACCAAGGGTGTTAGAAAAAATGATGTTTCTAATAGGATTCCTACAATGTCCCAAGTTTCCGTACAAGTTTGCAATTTTGTTTTGTTGAGTTGTAAGAAGTAAAAAGGGTTTTTTTTTAAAGGACTTGAGTGTTTGGGATTCTCTCCCAAGTTGGATTTCTATTTTTGTCTCTTTCTTTTTGGAATAATCCGTTGTTGAAGCAAATATTCTTAAGTCTTTTGGCACCAAGATGTCAAAAGAAAAGCTTTGCCATATAGGCATTTCTAAGTGAATTGGATTTGGGACTTTAGACACTATTTTGGAGCTATAAGCTCCAAATTCCAACCTCCCAATCATTAAATTTGAAAATTCAATGGAACTTTAAACATAGGACATGGAGTGAATGATCCCAAAATAAGAAAAAAAAAATCAAAAAATATAACCACCAGTTTATAAATTAATAACACCAATGCATAATTGACCTCAAATTCTTTTGCAAAAGAGTTCATTTAACACTACAAAAACCATCCAACACAATAAAGACAATGTTGTTTCAAAATCATTTGTTCATAATGTACATAGTGGGCGCTTGCTCATTTTTGGGGGTTAATTCCTAAGCGCCCAGCACAAGTATGCTCAAATCCAAACCCTTTGAAATTCATTCCTATCAAACTTTCACCTTAAAAAATCCACAAAAATTGACCGTATCAATTGGTAGGGAACATATGCTTGGAGCTTCACGGAAAGGGACATGTCTTTACACCGTATCATTGAAAAATTATAATGGTCAAACCTTGAATTTTTTCAAAACCAAGAGGCCATATTCTGGCCCCTTGGGCGCTCAAGGGTTAACATTCACTCCATGCATTGTTTTATGGATGTGTGTGGCAGAACAAACAAGAACACTTCTCTATGGTAGTGCAAGAAGGCTTTCAATCAAAATACATGATTTTTCAAGAAATGTAGGTTGAAGGCATATGGATGGTCTAACTAGGTGGTTGCGACAACAATTAGATCTCTGTTTACATGGATTCAAACGTTCATAACTATTGTTTACTATGTATAAAAAGGTGCACCTTGTTAAGGGCTTTCCATAAGAATCCCAAAATCCACTATTGGTATATACCATGCACAACTCCCAATGAAATCATTGCCGCCAACAAAACCCAAAACTAAAAATAAAGATTTAGCTGTGTAAGTTCTGGAATCTAGTTGGGGAAAGGGAAGTGTGGAAAAAAAGGAAGTACTAAGTGACAAACAATGCATAACAGCCAAATTGTCCTGAAGTCACAACTTCTGCAAGTCGATTGATTTGTAAGGACCAATGATAATTAGCCATAATCATTTACGTTGAAAACCATTCCTCCAGTAGAGTCAAACACATTGATACATATATAGAATTATAAAGTACAATCATGCAATGATACCCTAACCTAATGACTCAACAACGGACTTTACAAGAGTTAGCATGGTGAGTTGAAGAAAACAAACCAAAACAAACTAAAACCAAAATAACCAGATAAAACCATACAAGAAAGGACAAACATGAAAAGAAAACAACAAAATTTTGTTGGAGATCTTTTATGCCGTTGAGATACCGGTATTGAGTGGGTAAAGATTAGTTTCGAAACACATTTTTATTTGGTTTCAAGAATTTCACTTTTCACGGCTTCCACATATTGTACACTATAAAATAAATAGTAATTGAAGGGGTGACATGAGTGGCTTGCACAATACCTGTTTAAGTGAAACAACTTTTTTAGCAAAATACAAAAAGAAATCACCAATTAAATAAAGAAGTAGTTGATCAAACTATAATTTTGCAACTGAATGCAAGGATTGATTTGTTAATTAGGAAGAGGAATTTGAAACATCTAATATGGGGAATGTTATACCATGAACAAGGATTTGTAAGTTGTTAGTCTGGATTTTATCAAAATACTTAATTTCACCTACAACCATTTACATAGGGTTTTATAGTTGTACCTTCACCTCTTGAATTTTTTTTATTTTTTTATTTTATTTTTTTGCATTAGTTTTGAGCTCAAAATTGGTTCCCACTCACAAAATCTTGACTCATAGCTTATGGCTCATTGTTTTACTCTTACCAAATAGCATCATCCCATCTAACATCATCCTTAATTTATCTTCTTTTTAGTCAAATTTTGCTTGAAACTCTTATGTTTGGATATTCAAAGCTATCCAAAAAACTAGCCATTGATTAATTATTTTAAATGAGTTTTTTTATGTAGTGATGAAAATTTCAATAAAATTTCACCCAAGATTGTGATTAATGGATAGAAGTCCATTATCAAAAAAATCTCCTCAGCATAGGATTTTGAAGAATTGAATTTTTGGAGTTTGGTTTCTTGAGGCATTGAAAAGCTTACATGATTTCGCATCCAACTCCATGTTGTGGCCAACCTTCTTCTAGAGTAACAAGCCTAGACGTTTTTCGGACAGAGTTGTTTATGCATGGCCTATCAAGTGGTCTTATTGATCTTAAGTTGATGATTTCAGCACTGATTCCGTCTTTTGACAAAATATCTGCTGCCTGTTTTATCATTTTGACACTTGATAATTTGACTTTTGGAACAATTTTTTCTTTATAACATATGGTGAATAAATGTAGTGGAACTTACAAATAAGGACACAAAATCACAAAAATAGTTAGAAATAGTAGCACAACTTAAAAACCACCATAAACCTTTGTATAATATCACAATTTATTTACAAACTAGGACACATCCACAATACCAATGTTTATTATTTGTGATAGTTCAATGAAAGAAGTTTTAATTTTGGAGTTGCAAGAAGCTTAAATGTAGGACCAAGTGGAGGTCAAGTGCACTAAAGAAAGCGGGGCAAGAAATGACATAACATCCAAACTTGTGGGTGGGGATTAGGGCTAGGGCCAGTTTCCATTGGTAACCAGAATTGGAGACCCATCCAAGTTGACCACGGGTAGAGAAGAGAAAAAATTTTGAAATCTCAACGAGACGTACATTTTTGAAAGCAAGCTCCGGTTTAAGATCCGGAAGGTCACTATTATTCAACTTTTGCAAAACTAGAGGCTCAAGGTCCAAGCTTAGACCCCTCCAACCCCCCAATGAAAAATGCCCTTATCTGAAATACCAAAGGTTGGGCAATGAGCTAGTTGGCAATGGGTGGGGAATGATTGGCAATTAGTGGTATGAGCAAAGGAAAATTTGCATTTGTCTTTGGTTCTAAATACTTTTGTGTTACATTCATTTTGTAATTATTTTATAATTTTATACCCTTCTTTTTACATCTTACATAAAATGCAATATCTTCATCTCTATCATAAAACATCATAAAACATCAAGTCTTTGGTAATCACAAGAAATTTGAAATATTCTATTAACACCAAAATGTTGAAAATTCTCTATGAGAAAGAGGGGAGGGGAGTACAATAAAGGCAAAGAAAAGGAGGGTGAAAATCAGAGGAATTTGAGGAGAGTAGGGTGAGGAAAAGGGAAGGTGTAAATTAGAGGAAATTTAAGGGGAGTAGTTTGGGGAAAAGGGAGGGGAAGGGAGGGTGAAAAAGGAAGGCAAAGAGAGGAAACAAAACAAATGACAAAACAAGAGAAAAAAGCAAGTGAGACAGCTTCAAGCCTTGAGAAGGCAAACTTGTACTATAAATTCCATAAAAAACGCACCTTGAGAGCAACCTCCACTTGCCTTGAAAATGTCACTATTGTCACGTCTTTTCCTTCCCTCATTACCTACATTTGTATGGTATTTACATTTCTCGTGAACATATTCAGAAAGAAACGATTCATAAATGTGAAAGTGACCCTATTTTAGACGGGAGTAGTTTAAATGAGAATTTATTAGCAATGATCTCAATTTGTACGAAATCCATTAACTAAAAATTTGTTTTGGGATTCTTTTCATTGAACATGTTTTGTTTTTCATAATTAAAACTCCAAGCATCTAAATAAGTCATCAAAATTTCATTCCATGGTGTCAATTGAGATTTCCTTGTTGAAAATGCACGTTACCTTTGCTTGACCAATAGGAAGAGTGAAATTTTTGTCTTTGCTAGCAGCAGACATTGGATACTCTGTGCCATACCTATACATCACACCCAATTTTTGGTGGATCCGTGGATGTGATTTACAAAACGTAGCAAAATTTCTATAAAAAAAAATTGACAAAAAAGCTAAATCAAAAAATTTAAATGTCACATTTAATTTCAGAGGGAAATTTCACGTAAATATAAGCTTTCTATGTTCTTGAATTTTTTCAGATTTTCCAATATTTTACATATGTTTTCTTTCAGATTTTTGCATGATTTTTGATTTGTGCATATCTATTATTGCTTTGTTAGTACTTGCTAATGTTTTACATATGGAAATATTTTTAGGGATGTTACTTCTTTAGGTAGTCTAGATGTAGTTGAATGTGGCACCTAATATAGAATTGATGATAGATAAGGCTAGCAAGAACTTGGAAATTTTTGAAGAATCATGAAATTAATTATTTTATTTGTTAGCAACAAGAGTTTCATTTGAAAGGAGTAAAGAATGTTTTTAATAGGCAAACAAATCCCATAGAAAGATCAAACCCTAAATTCATACCAACTTTACAAGACACAATGAATATAGCGCAATTTTTGTTTATAGTGCACATCTTTGACATTCTAAAGCGCTTGAGGTGCAAAGCCTTTGCACTAAAAGATTTTCAAATGTCAACCCTCCCATAGGATTTTGTTACTTTCCATTTCATAGATGGATCGACAAACACCAACATGTTTGTAGAGTTTCATGGCTTTGCATACAATCTAACCTTGAAAAGACAATTTTTTTTCCTATTGCTACTTTAAACTCTTTTTTTTAATTCATTTTTAAAAGTCATTTATTAAAAAAATTGCAGTTTAAAATCCTTTGTAAGATTTTGAAAACTTACAAAAAAAATCTAGACCTAGCAATTACTTTTAGAAATTGTACAACCTTGCATTGAAAGGGTGTTGGTGGTAACTAATGCACTTGTATATCAAAACACCCTCCAATTTGATTTCTAATTGAATGCGTACTTTTAACAAAATCACTTATACCTTGTATGCACTTCTCCATGTTTCTCTCTTAATTTTTGGTGACTTTCCAAGTGATTTTTCACCTTCACTTTCACTACCTTTTCCTTTCCCTCCCCTCAAATTTCTTATGACTTTTCACCCTTCTTTTCCTTGTCTTTCTTGTCCTACCCCTTTTTGAATTTCAAATTTTGGATGAATGACATACACCTAATGCTTCACATCCAATATTTTATAGTAGAGAATTTTTAACTTATGAAACTTATGGCCCTAATAAGGAGTTTTGAACTTTGCTTCACGGACAAACAACCCATGCCTTATAATATAGATGCAACGCTAATATTCTTTAAAAAAAAAACACACTCAACAATTTTTATAAATTTACCGTTATCATAAATAAACAAGATAGAATAATGACTCTCACTAGAGGGAGCTTATCCTCTAAAGATTTTTTTATAAAAAGTTTCGTAATCCAGGTAATTTATCAAAGGGGGTTTTGGAGTTACAATAGTTCATTTTCGAGGATGATAACAGGATCTGGGTCACGAATTGCAGCTTTGAGAAGGCCCCGTGCTTCTTCAGCATCATAGGGCATCAAAACTTTTAATCCCGGGCAGGATGCATACCACGCTGCAAAGCACTGCACAATGGTTTCGAATTTATTCATTTTTGACACAAGAGGTTTAACCCTTAACCCTTAACCCTTAAAGGACTTGATCCATTTTGAAATGGTCAAACTTCATGTCTAAGCTCAATTTTGTCTTTTAAAGTGTGTTTAAACAACAATTTTGTATTTTTATTACTTGAAACTATGAATGATATATCACTGCAAGAAATCTCAATTTATTTCATCAAAAAATGTAATTGTTATTATTTTTTCTTTAAAATTGAACATAAATAAGTTAAAATAGCAAAAAAAATCCAAATTACTTGAATTTTTTTGAGAGGTACAAGCAGCATTAATGATTAGTGTGAAAAAAATTCAATTGGTTATTTTATTTTTTACACCCAAAATAGCGGTAACAATGAATTTAAAATCAAATTTGACTATCAAACCAAGTTTATCCTTATATTTAATTAATTTATAAAATTGTGGCATTTTTTCTTGGAAGACACTTTCATTTTCTATTTATGTTAGTTTTTTTTTGATAAATTTGATGGAAATTTTGATTTATTGTGATTTTTTAATGTTAAATGTGGAAATAAAATCATATTAATTAGAATATACTTTTAAAAAATCTATAACTTATACCATAAATGAATGGTAGAATGAAAAACATAGTTTTGTAGTTTAAATCTAAAATGTATATAAAGAGTAGAAAATATGAATGAGAAACACACCATATTGTGTTATTTGGATTCTAATACTTGGAGCTTTCAACGGTAATAAATTTTTTGATTTTTGACATTTTTCAAAAAAAATAAATGGAATAGAAAGGAAACTTTAGAAGCTTCATTTCCTTAGTTTGAACCATGTACCAAAAATTGATATTTTGAAAGTTACAATCAGGGTTGACCAAGGCGCATCCAAAAAGTGGATGCGCAAACCTTTATGGGTTAAACAACGATAGGGCATCGTATATATGCTGCCATATAATGGGCATTTACTACAAACAAAAGGTTAATTTGGGATCTCAAATAGCTCACTATGACCGCATGGATCTATTCTCCAGCTTCTTTGTTGACCTCAATTGTAGTAAAGGTGTGAATCTATTCTAAATACAAAGAAAAAACCTTGTATTGTACTAGTTAGAGTGGCACACTTAGTTGTTTAGGGGTTAAAGGATATAGCGTGCCGGTACGGCCAATAGAATACAAGGTGTTTTTCTTGTATTTGGACTAGATTCACACCTTTACTACAATTGAGATCAACAAAGAAGTTGGAGAATAGATCAAAACCGTTCTAGTGAGCTACTGGAGATCCCAAATTAAAACTTCTTTTGGTAGCAAATGTCAATTATACGGCAGCGTATATACTATGCCCTATGGTTCTTTAAGGGTTAAACACATATTGCAGTTAAAAATAAGAAATTTTGAAAAGTTCCCTTGTATTTTTCTATACTTTGAAAACACCCTTGTAATTTTAGCAATTGCAAAAATATCCTTATAGGGGTCTTATAAAGCACCTACATTGCAATGAATAGCATGCTCAAGGCAATGTTTTCACATCCAATTCCTCAAAAACTTTGTTCATTAAAGGGAGATATTTCTAATGGGTAATGGCTTAACCCCTAAAAGCCTAAACAATGTTTTTTGGCAACATAGCAATTTTGGGCAACTCACTACAAATGGATTTTTCATTTTTTTTTCTTTGAAATTTTCACACATGATATGTCCAAGGAGTAGCTTTTAGGCCCAACAAATTTCATAACTTTGGACTTCATGGTTCAAAAGTTATTGCATGATATATAGTTTTCTTTGTTTGGGGGGCAACCCAGGAGCTCAAAAACTTCTTTTAAAATTACATTTTTTGAATTTTGTTTTTTGAAATTGGTTCTTTAGATTTATGTATACTTGGGAAGCTTTGAATCATTCAATTTTCATCTATGAGATGAAAGTTATGAGGAGATTCTGTTTGCGGGCAGTTATGGATTACCTACTCTAAAAAAACTTTTAAGTCCAATGTTTTACTCAATTTTTAATATTTTGGAAAAATAATAAAGTCCAAGTATGTAGATTGTTTATTACAAAATTTTGACCATTGGGATTGGAATTTTTGTTTTTCATAATTAAATTCTTAACAATTTAGTGTTTTATATCATTCTCTACTTCTTTTTACTTACTAACTTTTTCCTATGTATTATACATTTCCAAATGATTTGAAAATTTTCAAGTATGTACCTGACTTGCCTTGAAGAATGAATACAAAATATTACAACCATTTTGAAACTTTTTTCATACAAATATGACCTTGTGAAGTGCAGCTGCCCGGATTTTTGCAGGGACAAAAAACGACTTTTTGTCAATTCAAACTCAATCACCTAACAATCCACATGGCAGAAATTTCTGAAATTTTTTCCACATATTTAGATACTAGTGTACTACAAGAGCTTACGATTAGATGTGTCCAAAAATAACTTTTATCTAAAATTTGATACTTACATTACAAATGCCAATTTTGGGACAATTTTGATGAAAACATAGTCAAAAGCCTTTAGGGGTTAATAATGAAATAAAAAAACTAAAGGAGAGACGTATGGATAGCTGCGGGGTGGTTGTATAATTTTTGCCGGCCCCAATACAATTGCACCACAACACTATGGACCTCCTACAGAGGTATTTCTGCAAATTTGAAAATTTCAAGGTGTTTTTCAGTATATAGAAAAACGTAGGGGTAGTTTTCAAAATTTCCTACAAAACAAAAACCAAACCAATCCAATTTCTTATCAAATTTTTTTTTGTTGTTTTTGTTATTTTTGTTATTTTTTCTTGGTTTGGTTTGATAGTGGGCTAAGCAAGATTTTTGAAATTGGTAACCTGAGAATGTTGGGCACCCACTCCGGCAGCTGCACCATTAGGGCCACGGAATACAATGGGCACTGGAATTTTGCCCCAGACATGTACAACATCTTGGCTGCTGAATTGATAACATGATCTATGGCCTAACATCATTTAAAAAAAACCGTAGAAAATGAAGGATTAGTTTTTTATTATAAAAGATCGTTATAAAACTTTTTTTAACAATAGCGTCTTCAATAAGCAATCGCTTAATTTCTCTTATGTATCTGGACTACCAAGAGTTAGTATGGTTAATTTTGTTCGATGGTGTATGTTCTTTTTTATTAAATTAGTTTTTATATATCGGATGATGCTATTTGGTGAGCATAATGGGGTGAGCTGTGAGTTGGGATTCAAAATTTTGTGAGCAAGAATGGATTCTCAACTCAAAGCCAATAAAATGATTAAAAATTAGTAAATTTTTCAAAAGATGATAATTTAAAATGCATAATTATAGGTCCTTATGTACATAATTATATGTGGAATTTATAATTTTAACTAAAAATCCTTGCTCACGGCTCACGATTCACAGATCCCCGCTCATGAAATAGCATTCCCCTTTATGAACCTACATTTATACAACATGAATATCTAAATTTGATTTTTTCTTTTTTTTAAGAAAAAGAAAAGGAGCTGTATCGATATTAATCTAGTTTAAAAGGTACATCTTCAATTAACAAATGAAGAACACAAAAAACATTGATAGCTAATAAACCAAAAATATATAAACCTCGTTTTTAATTTGAAAACTTTTAATTTCGTAATTCAATCAAAAAATCATTTTGGCGAACGGTGTTCAAAATGATTTTTCATAGGAGAAGAAAAGGTAAATCCAGTTTCAACAAATTTCAATCATGAGGTATTTTAGAACTTCAATTGATAAAATAAATGTAATTTGTCGAGCAAATGCTATGCAGTTGAGCTTGTTACAAAATGCCAAGAGCTTGAAATTTGAACTAAAGAAAATGACTATGTTTTGAGTCTAAATATTGATAACGTTAAGAAACACCTATATGAGTAGAACACCATATTAGGTAAAGTGGGAAAAAAGGTATAATTTGGAATTTTCAGACTCGTCTTCAAAAGATTGAGGTGATCACCTCAATATGAGCTCACAGGGAAAAAATCTTAGTGGCTCAAACTAAATCTAATATCTTCAAATCTAACTTTTTGGGTTTGGGGGGAAAACAAAGTGGGACACCCTTTTTTCCCAATTTACCTAATATGGTGTTCTAGTAGCTTTTATTGTCTAAAGTTGAAACTCAATCAACATGGGTTTCAAAAAGAAAAGAAAAAAGCAAGAAAAAAGCTATGATATGGCTTTCCAAGATAAACATTAAATAAAATTCTTTTTTTGTGTCTCTTAATTTTAAAACATTAAGTTAAATATTAATTTGTGTTACTTCAAATTTCGGAAGAAATTTGAAACTTCATATTACATAGTTAATTCGGTGTGATTAAATAGTTTAGAGTGATTTCTTGTTTATTTATTTATTTTGGGTTTTTTATAGATTCAAAAAATATACCTGCATAGCAAAGTTGATGCTCATGAATTCAATAACTGGTTTCAATCCGTAAAAAGCTGATCCCACCCCTATTCCCGTGAAGCCCATCTAATAAATAAAAATCATGCAATATTCAAGTTAAATTTGGAAAAAATAAAAAACAATCTTTTCTTTTATCAATCCAACTTTTAGATTTAATAAAATCTTGATGCTTACATCAAAAGTAGTTGAATCTATTTGATTGCTATTTTTACATATGAAAAACACAAAGTGTACGCAAAGAAATCCTATACAAATAGAATTACCATATATACACAAGTTCCATACAAATACGGTTTCTGCAAATTCAAGTTTAATTCTAAGGTTTTAAAAGACTCAAAACCTCTGTGATTGGGGTATCTCTGATTCGTTCAGGTCCAAATTTTTGAAGGAGGCCTTTGGTAACCTATTAAATACAAATAGCAACCTTTTAACTTCAATACTTCACTAAATTTTCAATACGTACAAATTATACTCTATTAACCTCTAAAGGCCCGAGACCATTATTGCGCTTTAGGGAGTGTTACAAACCCAAAAAAAACTAATCATTGTTTTGATAAGCTTTAAAAACTTTCTTTTCAATTGTTGTTGTCTTATCATGTATTGGAATTGTTATAGGTTACATCGAAAAGTAAAACAGAATTTTACTACTCTTTAGAAGCTTACTAGTTTTGATTACACATGGGTTAAAAGTAGCAAGGTGAACATTTTTAATCCTTTATTTAGCTGCCAACTCTAATTTTATGGTCATGTAAATAATACTTTGTTAAAGAATTACTTGTATGACTATAAACATAAGTTATTGTGTCTAAATTCTAACTTATAAAAAAGAAATGAACTCGCTCTGAGGTTTTTTTTATCAAGATTTTGTGTCTTTCCTTCTCATCTCTTGTAGAGCTTAAGATTTGAGTATCAAATTTTTGCAACTAATCCCTCTACAAATTACATAATCAAAAAAACCACAATTTCTTTCTTTCCTGAAAATTACAGGTGCTAAAGGTAAACTTGAATGGATTTTGGCTTGAAATAAAACCCAAAATCACTAATAATAGCAATAGTTTGATAGGACTCTATTTAACCTCAATGTTTTTTTGACACCAAAATGTGGTAGCTACATTGAATATTGCATTTAGGTTGCCTTGGGTTGCCTTGGCAATTAGGTTGCCTTACCCCAGTAAGTTACCTCATGACTCATCACTTGGCTACTTGGAGACATATGCAACTCACTAAATATTTAGATTTCACATGGTTTGTGACTTGGAAGCTATTAGTTTGTCTTTTTGTTGCTTCATTGTTGTTGATAGACTATCTAAAAATGATTTCATGCAGTGATTTTTGATGAAAGATATTGTAGCAGCAATAAATATTTATATAGTGTGAAATGTCAAGAAATTAGTGTGGGGCAACCTAAACGCAATATTCACTGTAGAACATTTGGATTCTAAGCCAAAGAACTATTTACTATTTGAAATAGGAAAAACTATTTTTTGTATAATCAAGTTATTTTGAAGATAGATTTGTTATTAAACAGTATATTTATATATTCATACTTAGATATGTATGTATGTATGTGTATGTCTGTATACACATACATTCATACATAAATACATTAAAAATGGACATAATTTTAGAGGAACTGCATTGCAAGCTCAATTGCAAGACAACATAAACCAATAAAGACCTAACAACCATATGAGTTGTTCATAGCACCCTTCAATAAGTTGAATCTTTTTGTAAGCAATAAGGTTCTAGGATGAAAGTTATAAAAATAGAGGGGAACTATGTTTACCAAAAAAATGGACATTCAAAATCAACAACTATTTGACATTTTTGATCGAAACTTTGTTGGTTTATAGTGACTTGCACCATATGAACATTTAGGTAAAAGAAACAAGCATATACCAAATAAAGAGACAAAGTGCACTTCATATAATACAAATTTGAAAGAGAATCATAGTGAGAAATAAATGCACACCTTGTAGGCACCTTGATATTGCCCAACCTGGAGATTACAAACTGCATTTTGTTAAAGAGTTTATGAAAAATAACATGACATTCTGTAAACAATTTGTCTTTGTTTGGTGATATCAAAATTGAGAAATTAGTGGCAAAGTGGCCTTCAAATGTTTATATAAAAATCCTCACATGCTTTTACTACTAAAGAGGAACTCCCTCCCACCATGTCCTTTTTTAAAACCTTTTAGAACTGTGGGATAGGCCGTAAGAATATACGGCGCCTCCAAGGTATGGAAACATACCCTTGCAATTGCCACGTAGATCCAACTCTTGCACAGCATGTAGCCGTGTACTAGTCATGTTTTAAATGCATCTTGTTAAGTTGGATTTAACATATTTATTCACTTGTTTAATATCTCTTCACTTCTATTGTCTATTTTCGAGATTTGTAAATGTATTTAGAGCTTATTTGAAGTCCATGTTTGTTAGAGTTCTAATAATTGAGAGAATTGCGATCTTGGCCACCTTTTTTTTTAAATCGCTGGAGCTGCCCTCATATGCATGTATACAATTGGCACTTATTATAAGGGAAAGAATAAATTGTACAGATTCTAAAAAACACACAAAACTCATAATGGACAAAAAGGATTGTCATGCATGAAGTCCGTGTACCATAAAGGGCTTGTTGAAAAAATAAAAAATAAAAAATAAGTCTTTAAAGTAATAAAAGTGAAAAGAAAGAGAGAAACGGCTGCACTACTTCTTCTTAAGAACAAGCTTTTCTTTTTCTTTTTTTCTTTTCTTTTCTTGTAAAGGTAATTATATCCAAAATTATGAGAAAAAGGGGTGGTTTCCACTACGTCCCACATCTCACTGAAATTTGAGGTATCATTGGTGTATAGTAAAAAGATGGGACTTGGCATTTCACACCATGTCTCAAGTCCCATGTCCCAATTATTTACATGACAACATTTTTTTGAAAATTTTGACAACAAAGAATGTGGGACCTCACTCAAGGTTTAAACCAACTATTTTGCTAGATTCAACTTTCAACCTAAGTTTCACCTACATTTTTGAATAAGATATACATAACTTTCTTTAATAAATTTTTTTGCCCTTAATAACCCAACTAAGTTGAGATCTCACATTGAGTTGGGACTTGCAAAGATGGGACATGGGACATAGTGTGAATGGCCCCTACGTGTTTAAGTATGTCTTTTATTTTGATTGAGTTGGGTTGAGAGTTGAATGACTATTTTAGATTACAAGGAAAATGCCATTTTTTGACTAAGCACCATAACTATCATGAGTCATTTTGGACACATTTGTGTCCAAATGTGTTCAAAATAACTCACAGTAGTCATAGTGCTTAGTCAAAAAATAGCATTTTCCTTACTCTTAACATGAATTCTAGATCATCACATTTAAGTTATTTATCAAATTCTTAACGAGTTAATCATGCCCTTACTTGAAATTCATTTGAGGTTCTCATGTTCTCCTTGAGTACTTTTAAAGCAATAATTTTAATGGGTTTGTTTTGCAAACATGTTGCAATTAGGTGTAGTAGTTGACAAAATATGTTCTTGTTATTTTGCAAAATGAACACCCATTTACTCATTCGCAGATGTTCAATTATAATTTGGTTTTGGGTTTTATATGCAACTTGAGACCCCTTGTGTTCCAAGGTGCAAAACCAAGGCTGAGCTTTGGCTCCTTTGAAGACCCAATTGTTAGAGGGACTTTAACTCAAGCTTTAGGTGTTGATTGAGTCTCCTTCTTTGGAGGAATCTCCAAAACCTCAATCTTCAAAAACCCATTTATACCGTCCATTCTTGAAGCCACTTTTGAATAAATTATTATACACATAGAAAGTAAAAGTAAAAGTGATATCACATACTTCTTCTCCCATGACATATACAAGGGGATCATTTGTTAGCTCCTCATCTAGAGCTGAATTCAAGGCATCTCTTACAGTCATCTGCACCACCAAAGTAATGATTTCAAACAAAAATCATTAAGAAATCATTTAAATTTTTTAACGATCATTGTAACAAATTTTGAACCATAAATGAATGCAAATAAATTTCATACATTCACTGCCACTTTGTACTCATCCATTCCCGTAGTACAGATTTTTGTACTAGTTTTATAACATTTGTATGGTATGAATTTTTAAGGGAATTGATATGTGCACACTGGGGGTTGATATTTGCACACCCCCTGGGAGGTAAATTGTAGATTTCTACCATGAAAAATCTGAATTTGAGAATTTTGAATTCAGATTTGGACTTAGAGAGTATGGTTTACTCTAGAATCATAAAAAAGTTTGCAATTGAATAACACCCAATGAAAAAACTTATCTTTTTTACAAACAAAAGTAAAAGTAACATTTTTTCCACTAACTAAGCTTTTTCACTAAGTGTTATTTAATTACAACTTTTTTTTATGGTTCTAGAGTAAACCGTGATCTCTAAATCCAAATC
The DNA here is from genome assembly GCA_963920765.1 of Ulota crispa. Classification (NCBI taxonomy): domain Eukaryota; kingdom Viridiplantae; phylum Streptophyta; class Bryopsida; order Orthotrichales; family Orthotrichaceae; genus Ulota; species Ulota crispa. The sequence continues at coordinate 23,382,197 of OY987243.1, read as the reverse complement.
TGAATTCAAAATTCTCAAATTCAGATTTTTGATGGTAGAAATCTACAATTTACCTCCCAGGGGGGTGTGCAAACATCAACCCCTCGGTGTGCACATATCAATTCCCATTTTTAATATGTTTCTCTGTAACATTCTTTCTCCCCCCATGGGGGCTTTTTCTATAGACATTCTTTCTCTTCAAATGCAACATAGACACTTGTGTTTGTGACATAAAATTTCAGACACTTCAATTTAAGCTTTGACCTTCAATGGGTCCCCTTTTTTAATTATTGAAGGATTCATTTGTAGTTTTTAGTACAAAACTTTCCAAATCCAAAAGGTCTAATAACTCTCAAAAGAGTATGACACTACCCTATAAATTATGTTTGGTGTTATGGTAATTATGATGTTATTTACCCTATCACTTGAATCTATTTAATTCTCAAGTAGTTGACAATTAATATTTGTGTTTGACACTACTTTAGTCCATGTCAAACTATTATAGGATTAATTTAGAATTTTGGTACAAATTTTGTTGACAAATAGTGCATAAGTTAGCATTTAGTTTTGATAACACTAACATTATTGTTGACATTTAATGTTAAAACTTGTGATTAGTGCTGCTAACACTAGATACCATTAAGAATGTGGTGTCTACAAATCAAGTACACATGAAGATATAAGGCTTGAAAAAGTAATTAAAAGTGAAGGGGTAGCTTAAAGAGTACAAACATAGTTCACCTCGAAAGACAATTTCCTAATTCAAAATTTTGTCCTAAATATCTAATTGTGATAATAAAATAAAGTAGCTTATTTAAATTGATGAGTATATGTAGAATTATAGGACTTAAATGTAAAACAAATTCAATCAATTATCCGTAGTCTAATAAATGGTTTTGGGATTATGAATATTTAAGAACTTATGGATAAGTATTGGTTAATCTCCAAACATTGGGCTAGTCACCATGGCTACCCTCTATTGTAGCTTAGGGTTATAATGGTGTGGCTAGTGCACATTTGTTATAATATTTTTTCCAAAACTGCAAAAGCAAACATGGCATGTTGTCCTCTTAAAAATTGCAAGAATGGTAGCATGTATAGGACCTAACATTATGTTTGTGAATCTTCTCACAACTAAATCCTAAAAAAATGAGTGCATTTGGTGAAGAATTTTCATGCCTTTTGTAATGGACCATGTATTTAGGACCACTTCTTAAAAAATCAAATGGAAAACAACTTTTTTCCATACTACATAGAATTTTTTTTTTGTTATTTATTGGACAAAACCCGTTGGTCTTGGCATTTGTGGGTTAACCCCTCAACGCCCTTGGGTTTTTCGGTGTTTCAAAATTTGATGTAGGATGAACAAAATGCCTACATTGTGATGAATTTTATCAATTTTTTTGGGCAACTGTACAAATTCAAGCTAAACATGTTAGAGATTATATGGGAAAAGAAAACACAAAACATTACTTATAGATTAAAAGATTAAAAGATTTGATCATGAGGGTGTTCAAATCATTTTCATACTTCCAAGTCTTTCAATACTCTTTTCACATCTTAAATTTAAAATTGAGGATACCAAAAAAATATGAGTATGTAAAGTACAACATGAATAACCCCAATCAATTTATGGCTTCTCAAAATCTATTCTACAACCTTTTAAATTGGTGAATTTCTAATGTGATTGTTTCTCAAAGTTCTAGTGTACTTGAGGCTCATATCCAAGAGCTCTCAACATTAAAAAGTAAAGATTTGCAATGGACACCCTTACACAAAATCTCAAATAGACAAATCATAATCATTCATTTTCAAAATTGAATTTTTGATGCTAAGACAAGACTTCAATAAGAATAATTTAAAATTAATAACCACTAAAAATAATCTTCAAGAAAAGTCAAGCATCTCAAAAAACAATGCATAGGGGCGTTGTTTGAGCCCCAGCTTGGGCCTTTAGGGGTTAAGGCAATAGTTGATTTAACCATTGCATGTGATGTATGGATCATATCATGCAACTTTTGTGTGAAAGCCATTTTTAAAATTCGTATTCTAAGTTGCGTTTTATGGTACAATTTACAATTTTGAGAGTTAAGACAACCTCTGGAGTCTGGTCCGAGTCTGGTCCGTTAGGCGTTAAAATAATTTCAAATAATAAATATAGCTTATTGCAAATCAAATACTAATAAGCCCTTATTGTTGTAATCATATTTGTAACTTGGGAATATAGGAAAGGGTTGATCCAGGAGTAAAACATATTACACTGTGTGTATATGTATGTATGTATATGTATATGTATATATATATATATATATATATAGATAGATAGAGATATAGAGGAAAATTTGTAATATTCATTCTTACAAAGAAACTTCTAATACCAAAGCTCTAGACTCTTCATAAATTAATCAAAACTTTGGCATGGAACTTGATCACTTGAATTACTTATATGTATATGTGTATTTTTATGCCGATAATGTGGTGCTTTTAAACAAGATTTACATGAACATACATGTACCCCTAAACAAAATATATATATATATATATTTAAAATTCCAAAAAAAAGTGACATCACGAAAATCTAAAAACATCGTTATCAAAAATTTATTTATGTTTGTACTATATTAGATTATATTAGATTATATGAATGGTAATAATAAGAACATGTTGCAATAAATCCATCAAATTTCCATTCACAATAATCCTTATTCTCCTCTTGTTGGCATCTACTTAGATTTTATTGAAGATGACATGTAAATGGTGATCAACTGTAAATATTTCTCTCCTATTTATAACTTGAATCATAAAAATTTCAAACTCTTAATTTGATGAAAGTTAAGGATGTCTCTTGAAATATTCCAAATTAATCGAACTTAATGATCACTACAACATACAAAACAATAGTATTGTTTAACATGCGTTTAGATGTGTGAATAAGAAAATATTAGAAAACATATTTGTGAATTAAAAAAAAAAATTACCACATCCTCAACTGTAGCTACTACATCTGCCATTCCTCGTCGTGGTGAAAATGCTTGGTATAGAGTTGGAATAACGTTACTTTTGCCTTTTGATTGACCCTGTTAATTTCACACCATTTATACCCAAAAAAAAGAGTTATCTCGAATTTCATAGATGGTTTTTTTTTTATGATACATACATTTCTATGTTTTCGAGTGCCTACTTGTCACGCGATATTCAAAGTTTTATATTAACATAATAACCTCAAATTTCTAAAGCATTGGGTGCTAAACATTGGTTGTCTATTAGTTATTCAAATTTTGAAATTTCAAAAAAGGGAAGGGAAGGAGGAAAAGGCAAAGACAAGGAGGGTGCAAAGTCACCTAAAGAAACTACAAGGGAGACTACACATAGTTTGTGCAAGACATACATATTAATACTAATAAAGTTTAGTACTATATAAAAATAAGGGACACAAGCTTCACAATCAAGGAAGCATAATAAATCAATTTTTTTGAAAGAATCATAAGAACTTTAGTTTATCAAGCCTAGCTAAAATTAATTTACATTTAAATAAAACTTGTTGTATCAAACAAAAATTATGTTGTCATTGCTAATTTCTAAGTTTAAAATTAAGCTAAAGTCAAGATTTGGCAATATAGATATTAAGTATTTTTCTTGAAGTTGTGGTCTATAGAGCTAGATTTGTCATTGGAAAAACGATTTAAAACGTAGTTAAATTTAGGGATTTGAGCTTTTATAGCTAGACAATAGTCATAAAATATGCACTCAATCAAGTTCAAATTTAATGACATTTTGGTGGGCAACATAAAAAGAACTTACTAGAAGAATTTTTTTGTTGATAAATACGTGAAACGGGGTGGTTGGTCTTTGGAAGAACAAATGAATTTGGGGTGCTATACTTTGTGCAACAACCTATGCCTCCTTTATTCACTCTATAAGAGCCTTTTAATGAAGAAGCACAATGCCAAGAATCAAATCCCTTTCACTTGTCCTCACAATGAAAATCATTGGAGGTAGATTCCATATCAATGGATCCCCTAATGTTTGTAGACAGTACACTAGTATTTGAACTTGGTCTTTTTTTCTTCCTATAAGAAGTGTGTTTGAACCCTTTTGTAGTGAAGGAGAGTGCACTCCATCTAATGCATCCTCCCCTGTTCTCCTCCCCAATAATATTTTAAATGGTTCTTGTTGAGGCACCATTGGAAATTTTATCACCTTTACCTATCGTGAACCCCAAAATCTTGTTAGTTTGACACTAGGTTTTTGACAACTAATAAGCAATAGTACATACAAATTGTATTTAAGACGGAACAAAATAAAAAAGACTTTCTCAATAGATTTGTGAATTAGGAAACTTCATCACTTAGAGAGTGAGTGCTAAAATTTTAATAACATTGTATGGATATTGAGTGTTGTAATTGTTAAATTTTAATAAGTTAAAATTATACCAAAATATGGTTGTTTACAAGAGTTGATTTTTTTTTTCCTAAACCTCAAAGTAAACAGAGCCCTCTTTGGGCACGTTCTAGTGAATTAAGATATTTGACTTTTTGCACGGAATTGAAAGGGTGGCTTCAGGTCATCATGCTCAACGTCTAAATATGTATTTTGTGTCATTTTAATGTACTGCAATACTTGCAAGGGCTTTCGATTACTAATATCAAATTTAGAGTAGGTAAGTAAAGTTTATAATTTCATTTTTTAAATTTAATGAAATAGATAATATAGTCAAACAAGTTAACCCCTAATGGACCAAGGAGCCTACTTTGGGCTTTATGAGAACTCGGGCAGGCTCTATTGATTTCATAATTTGGAATTTTTTCATGAACTTTTTAGGATGGATGCCACTCATCATAGTCTACATGTGAAGCTTTATTTCATATCATTCTAATAAGTAATGCAAAAGTTATAAGGTTTTTTCAATTTCAATGTCAAACCTGGTAGCAAAAAATATATTCTAAATTTTTTATTTTTATTTTCATATAATTTTATACAATGATACCTAATAAAAAAAAACTAAATCACTCAATTTCAAATAATGAGGTAAGAGTTAAAAGGAGTTTTATTTTGCGGGCAATGAAGGTAGGAAGATGGTAGAAAAAACATATAAAGTTTACTCTCAATTTTGAAAATTTTCAAATGAAAATGAAAATCAAAGTTACTAATTGTTTGTTAGAGCATTCTCACCATTGGGATTAACAATTTTCAAATTCTTCCAAAACTTATTAGCATATTAGTTATATCTTTCATTCATCAATACCTTTCACTTTACAACTTTTGTAAAAATGAATCCCAAATTTTTTTGGTTTTTTTTTTTTGTATATATGCTTTCAACCCATTTTCCAACATATTGCCAAAATTGCACAAGAAATACAACATACTTCTTTTTCTCTAAAAAACTTGAGAAAGAATACTTCACCTTCTAGAAGGACTAGAAAAGCCTACATTTTGAAGTTTAGGCACATTGATCTTGCAACTAGTGGGGATATTCATTTTGAAATTTTGGGACAATGTACTTGTGCAAGTCAACTAAAGGATCATACAATTGGATTTGTGAAAAGGTAAGTTTGAATGAAGAGTTTGACCTTGATTTGGGGACTAGTATTTTGAAGCGGGTTTGGACCTCTAAACACAAAAAAAATTTAGGGGTTAACTAAAAGACGTTATGGTTGAACCCATCCAAAAAGTTAAAAAAAGACTAATATTCTAGCCTTACATTGAATAGGAGTATTTGAAGTAGTTTTGGCCATCAAAATATATCATTATTTAAGAACTTAAAAATAAGACAATAAACTTTCTTTTATGAACGTGATTTGAGTTTTAAGAGAGTTATATTTGGAACATGTCCCCAAATTGTAAGCCTACTGTTTCACTCAATCAATAACCAGGGTTTGACAAAGTGACGAAAACTTCCATGTTGGATAGTCTATTTGCACAAGATTATCTTTCACAATCTACTTGTCAAAGTTTTATTACTCATACCTTCACTCTTCACAAGAAGGCCGTATATATTACATATATTTTTTACATAATATTTATACAATTCGAAAACCTTTATCAAAACTATAACATCATCCATTCTAGAGTTTGGTTCTGAATCAATTCAATTCATCAAACAATTTCAAACAAAGTTTGTTAAAGTCTTCTAAAACTATCAGTCCATGCCAAGATTCAATCCTGAAAAAGTCAATGCAAACTAATAATATAGTAATTTATATTTCAGTCATCAAAATTCACAACAACTACGATGGTAGAAGAAAGCGAAAAGTCATCCATGTTATATTCATAGCAAAATTTATAAAAACTCAGAAGTGTGCTAGCCTGTAATATGATCTTTACATATGACTAATAATTCATATATCACATATTTATGTTATTTTCTCAAGTGTTGATTTAATGCATAACAAAGCATATCAACTAAAGATGCTCTTCAATCTTTGGACATTGAATATTTGTTTTTGAAATCCAAGAAGGAGACAAAATCATGTATCATGTACGTATTTAGATCATGTACAAGCAAAAACAAGAAGCACACATTATAGGACCCTATGCACACAACTTTAACAACGTTCACATTTTGGTAGCGTGTACTATGTGGGGCCATTTTAAGTGCAATTTAGAATACAGTGCAAGACACCATAAACCAACAAATCATTGGTCAAAAATGTCAAAGAATTGTCAACTTTGAATGCCAATAACTTGTTTTTGGTTCTTTTTTACAGTTAAAGAGTTTCAACTTATCAAGGGGTGCTATGATCAATTCATGTGGTTGTTAGGTCTTTGTTGGTTTATAGTATCTTTCACCATAGAATGGAGTAAAATACTTTACACACTTTAAATGATGTGCATGTTTGGAGAATGATTTACCAAAAAATTACTAACTATGAGTCGTGCTCCATTTGCTTGTTGCCGCAATAAACCCAACATGATGCCACCCAACTCTTTCTACATGCTTTTATAAAAGGCAAGCATGCTCATCTTATGGGCAAGGTTTGCCTTGCAATTGAATGCTTGAGTCCCGCTTTGCTCAAAACGCACCTGGTTGGTGAAGAGCACCCAACAATGGCTTTGCTTTAGAAACCATACTCATGTGTGTGCTTTCTAGTGCAACAATAACATGTGAGGCTGCAAGCTTATTTTCAAAGCATACAACATGCAAAAAACAAAACAACAATAAAAATAAAATAAACAAATAGTTGTGCCATTCAAACTGCCAATTTTTATATTTCCAATGCACCACTAAACAAGGGCTTCTGGCCTTTTTTTCATTAGGCTCACATGGTCAACACCCTCACTTTAAATGATGTCTGAATAGTTATTTCATTGTTTCTGAGTGCTGAATGCTTACATTGCTTTTATGGCATTATTTCATCAGATGCACAAGGTCAACTACACTACTTAAATGTATTCCAAGGCTGTTTTGGAGTAATGGAAAACGCTTACATTAATTTTGTCGAAATTCAAACTAGGCGCTGACGTTGATTATTAGCTTCTTTGGCTTCCTCATTTTTTTATTATTCTTTATCTTCAAACCTCTATATTGAGAAGGTCTTAGAAGACACAACATTTGTCAATACACCCATCTTTTTCTCCATCTTCTTTTATGGTCATGGTTTGCCGGTTTTCTGATTTCTCAAGATTGAATGTTTTTGAAAGATTAGATTTTGAAAATCACAAGGAGAAATTCTTTTGGTGTCTAATGTATATCAATGTGAATCAAGAGTTTTCCCTTTTGTATAAAAAAACCATTCACGTTAGTGATACCAAAAGAGAACATTCTTTACAATCTCTTTGTTAACCCCAAAATCCTTGGGGTCTTTATTTTGTCAAAAGACACTCAAAATTGCCACTTCTATTGCAAAGAGTAAAAAGGTTTGAAAATTGTTCTTTTTGCATATTGAACCGTAGGATCTTGTACTAGACTAGTATAAGAATGTGGAAACAAATATTCAAAAACTCTAACTGCATAGATTGCAAGATATTAGCGTTTAAAGTGTCAAAAACAAACTTTTTTGCACCTTGAATGATTAGATTATTTGACTTTGATCTTTTTTAACTTAAAATTTTTGCATCACAGAGTTTTGGGGTTTATTTTTCAATGGTGAGAAATTAAGTTGAGAATCTTTGGAAAAAAATCAAAACAAAAAATAATTAATTTTCTTTCTTTAAAAAAACATTAGGTGGAAGAAGGTATGAGACTAAACAAAAACTTAAATTATTAATAACCTTGCAATGGAATTGAAATGCAATAATTCCAATGGTGAGATTGTTCTAGAAAGCAAACTTCATCTTTTTTGACAATTTTTTTTGAAAAAATGTTAAATTTCATTCAAAAATGAAGTTTATAAGTTATTTTTTCAAGAAGATGCTTGAGGTGCCCAAAAACAAGATTGTCCATAACTTTCTCATAATTAGTCCAAATGGAATGAATCAAAGCTTCAGATGTAGGAAAAACTATAACCTATGAGAAGAAAAAATCCCAAAAAAAAAAAAAAAAAAAATTGTAAAAAGAACTTTTGCCCAATCTCCATAAAGTTTTGCTTATCTAGGCATAATTTTTATTTTTGGTCATAGATTGGAATGAAAATTATATTCCCCAAAAGCTAATGTGTTTTTCTATCTTCAAAAAAGTTTCAAAAAATCAAAACAAAAATTAAGGCCGTAGGTACCTGCCCAAAATCCCATTTGTCCCCCGAGAGGACACTCATGGATTTAGGGGTTAAAGCATCAAAGGGTATAAGGTCACTTCTTTACGACCATTGAAGCATAGATTACGACTTTATTTTGCTGAAGACCAGGGGGCACCTATATAAACAACGAAGAATATTTTTTGTATCAATTTTTTAATTTGTGGATATATGTTATGTAGAATAAGAAACATATGTGGGGTCAATAGCTATAAAATACAACGTGCTGCTATTCCTGTTGATTTTTATACGTTTTCATCTGAGCACTCTTAAAACTTTGAACATGTGATTAGCATATTTATGTTATAAATTAATTAATTAGTATGCAACTATTTTAACACATGCTCTGTTACATTTACTACAAGATACAACAATAATAGACATTGTTGCTTATGTCGCTGAAAGTTCAACGGTAGTTTTACTGTTTCAAAATATTCCCTAAGGTAGGAGGCTCATAAACCGACCATCTAAGGGCTGAAACCAAATTTTGGGGAGAGGAACTTCTTGACGTATTTTTCAGTAATTTTTTTTGAAAAGCAAGAGGAATTGGCAGTTTTTTGGAATTAGTTATGAAAATTTGAAGTTGAAGTGATGTAATTTTTTTTGAAAAGCAAGAGGAATTGGCAGTTTTTTGGAATTAGTTATGAAAATTTGAAGTTGAAGTGACATAGGGCTCTAAAATCATCCACCTCCTCAAATGTACATTGCTTATACATTGTTGAAGGTTATGAAAAATAACATGTACAAACTAAGTACACTTGGTGAGGTGGATGGTTTTAGAGCTTGAGCAGAATATGAGCCGCCTTCCTTAATCTAATTTGGTTTTGGATACAAATTTGTCAAAATGTGTGGTCTTCTAGAAAGTACTTTTGTAGTGAACTTATGGGGTAATTGTTGTGGTGGTTTTTTGAACCCTATATCTTTACCATTGACAAGATCAAAATAGACAATGCTATCTAAGAGCATAAAATGGTGAGCCATTAATTGTGAGCCAAGATTTTTGTGAGCAAGAATCGATTTTTAGCTCAATACCAAAGAAATTATATTAAAAAATCAACAAGATTTTCAAGAGATGAAAGTTTAAAATGAAGAATTATAAGCCCTTATGACCTATGTACATGGTTATATGGGAAATTTAATATTTTGACAAAAAAAATTAAGCTCACAATTCATGGCTCATAGATCCATGCTCACAATATAGCATTCCCTAAATCCAAACATTCAAAAATGGGATTTTTTAATTTTGTCTCTACACGAAGAAAAAAGATTTGTGGGCTTGTAAGTCCAAACTTTGTGTTGGTACGACTTTCAAATTATGTCACATAAATGTGTTAAAGAGTATGTTTGAAAATTTTAAGACCAATTCGCCGCATGGATTTTGGGAAAAAAGTCAAACATGCGGCTGACAAATCTTCTCATGCAAAGGGTAGATGTTAAATGGTACCAAGAAAAGAAATAACAATGGTTCATAAGAGATAAGATTCATGTGCACTTAGCTTACATTGTACTCCTTGGAAAAATACGATAATAGCATCCCTAGAACAAGATGCTCATTCAATCATCTCTCTAACAAATTTGGTTTTCTAGTAGGGATGTATTTTGAACCTCAAAGATTGGAAGACAATCATGTAAATCATTTCCAAATCACATTTTAGTCTACTCAAATTGATATTCAGAAAAGGGATTTCACACTATATTTATATTTTGTAGAACCTAGTCTTAGTGGGAGCATAATTTTTTTCCAAATAGCCACAACTGACTTACAGTATCTGACTCTAATCTTAGTCTTAAGCGAAAAACACACAAGAAGTAACAATTCCAAAAATTCAAACAATTCAATCGTGGAAGAATATTTGTAAGTCTCATCTAAACAATTCCAAGAGGTGGTGAGGTGGTGGGCATCCCATGCATCTTGGACATCTCATATCAACACACAAGGGTAAATTGCCATATTCAAAGTGTCTTCAATCCAGTGACACTTATTATCATTTTTTAGTAGAAATAAGTCAAATAAATCAAAACAGAAAACCATCATCCATATGAGAGGCTCCTTGTGGACTTAATTGCACAAAGGAAGCTGAAATGTTGCTTTTTGTGTTTGTCACCTCTCCAACCACTTATAGCATTAATTGTCATATGCTTGATTAGAAATGAAACAAGATTTTGAAAATTCTACAATTCACAAGTTGGAATGCTATTTTCAAGAGTAGAAGGTATGGAACCATGGTTATAGTCACCATTACAAGGGATTTGGATCCAAGAATGGACCCCTTCCCCCAAAACTATGGGAACTTTGGGAACACTTCCACAACACTTTCACATAAGCAATTTGCAGCAGTATGACATGACATTAGGGCGACCACGTCAGACATTAATATTTAATTATTATTTTTGGAAAAAAACTTCTTTTTTACTTTTTTTTACTTTTACTTTTTTTTTACTTTTTTTTTCTGACAACTAGCAGTGACTGGTTCCCAGCAATTGGCAACATCCAAACTCACAGCCCTTTCTTAGGTCCAAAGCCCTTGTAATTTTTTTCCTAGGACAAATATTGATGCGTCCTTAACTTTTAAATGTCATACATGACCAATCACGTCACTAATTGCAAGTGTATTAATTTACAATCCATTTGACATTTATGAACTAAGCTAATTTAGAATATCTAATGGTCAATAATGGATTCATTAACTCAAATTTTGTTTCTATTTTTCTTGCAATTATTGACAAGTCCATAACTACGCACATTTGAAAGCTAGAAGTTGTAAAGAAGTAGCTCACACATGTCCACTAAAATACACTATGAGGTTGGGATTTGGGAACTGTAAGGTAGGAACACCCACAAGTGTTAGTGTCCCCCTAATAGTCACCTCTAAAATCTTGGATAATAGATGTAATTACAAGGATATACAACATGTGAACATGAAACCTTAGTGTTGGTTATGGGTACAATGGCAATTTGTTCTTTAAAAATTCACAACTTATTCTCATAGTATCCAAATAATACATTCAAAAGTGCAAACTCATTATTTTTTTGTTGCTAACAAGATCCTATAATTTGCTAGATGTTTATTAATAGTCACCATGTTCAAAACCCTTAAACTAGCCCTTATGGGTGTTTCTACCTTAGTTGATATTTTAAAATATTCATACAAGCTAGAATATGATGCATTTGTGTAAGTCCGTATCACAAATTTTAACAAGCATGTCAATGAAAGATCATATTTGGAAATGAATTCTAGCTGAAATAAAGAAAATTTTCATCCAATAGGAACGGATGACCTAAAATTGTCCAAAAAGGAACTCGAATCTCTTTGTAACATTGCTCGATCCATGACACATCTACGTATATATACATATATAGGACTTGTAGAAACCAATGCAGTTAGAGCACCAAAATGCTATGAACCTTCTAACTGAAATTTTGTAATGTTCCAAAAGGTAAAATGTGGTTGTTAATGAACATTATACAAATGGTCTTCTTCCAAGGATCAAAGAGCCTCTACTACATTAAGCTCATGCTCTCATATACCATCAAACGTTTCTCATCCTCCCAAAACACATGATATAAGTAAAAAAGGAAAGGGGATTGATATGTGTACCACACCCTTTCAGCTATTTTACCACACCCGCAGAGTAAATTTTAGATTTTTACAATCCTAAAGCTGAATTTGAGAATTTGGAATTCAGATTTGGACTTAGAGACCTTGCTTTAGTCTAAAATCATAAAAAGGTTCTAATTGAACAACACCCAAAGAAAAAGTCTATCCTTTTTTGTAAACAAAAGTAAAAGTAATATTTTTTCCCCAAACTAAGTTTTTTCATCAAGTGTTGTTCAATTACAACCTTTTTTATGGTTCTAGATAAAATCAAGGTCTCTAAGTCCAAATTTGAATTCCAAATTCTCAAATTCAACTATATGATGGTAGAAATCTAAAATTTACCCTGGGGTGTGGTAGAATAGCTAAAAGGGTGTGGTACACATATCAATCCCCAAAAGGAAATGTAGAGATGGTTTAGACTATCTTCCGCTTCTCATTCTACTAGCCCTAGCTCAAATGCTAGTCCCTTATTTCCAAAGGGGATAAAAGAACCTAAATTTTGTTTTTTAAAATATTACTTAACCCCTAAAGTATTGAGCCTTTTTTTAATGGAAAATTCATTAAAAATTGCCATTTCTAGGGCAATGAATAGAAATGTAGGGTTTTTTGTTTTTTTCTTAAGTCCAATCATAGGATCCTATCCTAGACTCTGGGAGGTACTTGTGGGAAAAAAACCAACTCATTCTAAATGTAAAGGAGTGAGACATTGACATCTGAAGTGATGATGATGATGATGATTATTATTATTTTTCCCTGTGCTACCTAAAATTTTCAGAAGCCTTTGACATCTCCTATATCAAAAAAAAATTCTATGCAAAGTTGAGGTTTATTTTTTCTATGTGGAGACTAAGTTAGGTAAGTGTGCAAGAATTTTCAAATGAATTGGAGGTGTGAATCATACTTTGTAAAATCTTGCAATGCCATAAGGCCATGAAATTTGCATATACACTTGGCAAAATTGGAGGATTTATGTAAAAGTCAAAAATTTGAATTACTTTGATCCACATGGTGAAAACCAAGGAATCTTAGCCTACTACAACTTGGAAAAAAAAAAGTCAAAAAACAAATACACAAAGAGCTTAAGAAAGCAAAGCACCAAATTTTACAAAGGGCAAAAGGAATGGAGGTTTGGGAGTCCCATACCTATCTGCAAACTAAAACTTCTCACTCATCAATCAAAACCAAATGATTCAAAGTTCCCACCTATATATAAATCTAAAGAACCAATTTTAGATTTTTATTTTAAAAAAATGCAGTTTTTAAATTAATTTTTGGTCTACACCCCCTCCCCTATTTCAATTATTCATGCATAAATTCTTCAATAAATGTCAAAATGAAGAAAAAAATAGATGCGCACGTACATCTTTGAACTTCCCACCTTCCTCAAAAATTTTAAAAATACATAAAAATTGGTTTAACCATAGGTACAAAAATGCCCAAAGTCCCATTTATCCCCCAAGGGGACAACAATCCTTTAGGAATTAATTTCCAAGGTGGGTCTTCAATTTTGGTGTATCCATCTAGCAAAGTTCTACTTTGTTGTCACCAAAACTTCCACGACGTGCTATGATGTAGGCATTTCTAAGTTTGACTTGGAACATAGTGTGAAGCTAGAAATTTTGTCAACTCTCCAACAAGTCAAGTTTATGAGTGAGATGTGGAACACGGTGTGAATTGCCCTCTTGAAATACCAATCACAATGCCTCTTTATTTTATTGCCTTCGAATAAAAAGGGAGGAGGCTTTACACTGAGAAAAGCTACCCTCATAAAGTTTGAGTAGATATCTTATTCAGAAAAAAGAGCAGGGGCTTATAAGTGAGACTTGGACATTGTGTGAACGGCCTATTGGTCAACTATAAGACTTTTTTGTATTATTGGCTCTAATCGCAAGGGGAGGAAGCTTTTCTCTGAGAAAAGCTACTCTTAAGAAAATTTGAGCAGATACCTTACTCGAACAGGGAGCCACGTGGACAGAGGCTCTCGTAGTCTAGCTGCTTGTTTTATTTGTTTGTACCAGTTCCTCCTTGTTTTACAGGTTAGATAAGGAGTTGATTGGGTTTTTCTAGTTTTGCACAACAGTCCTTCACTTCATTTCTCTGATTGACTGACTACATGCAGAATTAGAATTAATACGGCCTCATAATTGGTAGGACATAGAATGCTAGAAACTGTGCTGCAAACCAGGATGTCTGACTCTTGTTACTTGCTGACTCGGTGAGGGTCTCTAGTTGGTGAATAACTAAATATTTCTGACGAAGATTGACTATCTGTAGTTTGGTTGTATATCCAGCTGATGACCTGGCAACCTGACTGCTTGCAGTGACTGACCTTTTGGTGCAGAGGTTTTATTTTCGGCTTCGTTGATTGAGCGACTCGCATACCAAAAATGCATGCAAATGAATGGAAGGAATGGACAGAGTCGAAGGGAAGATTGGACAGAATCATTCATGTGTGCATCCTCATCCTCTTAGAAGAGTTTTACATATATGGGCAATGCCCACTAGGACTAGTATAGAGGCACACTCAAGTTAGACATGTATGGATAATGTAACATTCAATTCTACAAAACTCACAAATCAATTGGTCTAGAATGGAATCGTAATGTATTTCATAAAAAATCTCTCATAACTTGTTCAAAATCTAGCCTTGATGTATTATCATTTTGGTTCTTTTTTGAAACCAAAATTAGCAGTTGCCTTCATCACAATGTTATTTTTACATACTTTGCTAAGAGGTGATTGGTGTTTTGTTGGTTTTCTAAAATACAGTTGATAGGTGTTGGTATTCTATAGTATATTTGAGGGATCCTTTATTGTTTCAACTTCCACCAAAAAGTTTTAGAAGATTTTGGAAAAGGACATGGTTGGAGGGTGCTTGGTGTTCTATATTCAAGGCATCTTTCTTTGCTTCAACTTTCACCAAAATGTTCTAGAAGGTTCTAGAAAAGGGCATGTAGTTAGTGAGGGTCAAGCTCCCACTTAGTAGTAGAGATGTGGACAAAAAGATCCATTACTCACTCAAACCCTCCCCATGCTATCAATTATTCATCAAATTTAAAACCAATTACACACTTTGACCCCTAAAGGCCCAAGCCCTTTTTTCTACAAAAGTCATTGAAAATTGCCACTTTTGGGGAATGAGTAGAAAAGTAGGAAAAAAGATTTTTTGGGAAGTCCAACCCTAAGATCTTGCCCTAGGCTATGGAGGTACACGTAGAAAAAAATCAACTCATTCTAGAAGTAGAGGAGTGAGATATTGACATCTACAGTGAAAAAAAATGTTTTTTTCCATGCTGCCCAACAATTTTCAAAAGCCTTTGATCGCTCCTATATCAAAAAATGTTCTATGCAACATTGAGGTTTATTTTTTCCATGTAGAAGACTAAGTTAGGTTCTTAGCTTACTACAATTTGGGAAAAAAAATCAAAAAACAAATACTCAAACCACTCAAAAAATTAAAGCACCAAATTTGACCAGGGGAAAAAGGAATGGAGGTTTGGGAGTCCCATACCTACCAGCAAACAAAAACTTCTCACTCATCAATCAATATTGAATGATTCAAAGTTTCCTACATATATATAAATCTAAAGAACCAATTTCTGGTTTTTATTGGTTTTTAATGCAAAATTTAAAGAAGTTTTTTGGGCTACCCGGATTCCTCGCCCTCCTCCTTTTTTCAGAAACTCATGCATAACTTCTTCAATAAATGTTAAAATGAAGAAAAAATTAGAAGCTTGTATTGCTTAGGTCTTGGAATTTCCTACCTTCAATAAAAGTTTCATAAAATCTCACAAACTACTTTTGCTATAGGTACATGCCCAAAATCCATTTGTCCCTCAAGGGGACAATTGGGCCTTTAAGGGTTAAAAGCCTAGAAAGGGGGACAATATGCATTAAATTTTGAAAAGTAAACTATTTCAACTCCATGCCTTTAACCCATGCCAAGTGCAATTTTGCATTATCAAATATGTTATTTTCATTAGTTTTTGATTTTTCCCCATTAGTTTTTTAGCTTTTAACCACCTTTTAGAGCTTGAAATTGCCTCAATTCAAGGAGGCCTCTTGTAGATAGAAAGAGGGACACAATGCAGTTTAACATGAATCAAATTAGAAGAAGTGTTAATTAAAAAAAACTTGGAAAAAACACAAAATTATTATTAAAATTCTTTTAAAATTACTTCAGGTCCACCATCAATCTACCACCAATACATTCTCAATTTATTCTTAGAGCTTCCAAGATATAAAATATTAGATTTTAGATTTAGTGAAGTAATGATAGCGTGGGGGGGGGGTTTAAGTGAGGAATGGAACTTTGTGTCCCCATCTTTATGTAAATTATATCATAAAATGTGTGTGACTTTGTATATGCTTTTTGCCAAGTGAATAGGCATGCAACAATGGCCATACTAAATTTTGTATTTAGGTTGCCTTCACAATTAAGTTGCATTATACTAAAAAGTTACCTCATAACTCATTACTTGATCATTTGGAGGTGCATGCAACTCTTTACATGTTAGGATTTCATATTATTCATGACATAAATGCTGCTAGTTTGTTTTACTAGTTTATTTTTTCACAGCTTCATTGTTGTTTCTAGGCCGGTTAAATTTTGTTTATTGTAATAATTATTTATAAAAATTACAAAAATACCAATATGTATTTATGGTGTAAAATGTTGAGAAATTAGTGCGAGGCAACCTAATTCATTTTATATTGCTCACAAATACAACCATTTCTCCAGCTTGAATCTTGTCTTAGTCCATAAAAACATACAATTCCACCTCCAACTGATACAGCTCGACCGATCTCATCCACTAGCAATTGTCAATAAAGGTAAATTCTTTCAACTCATTGTTGGGATTCTTAGTTTTAAAAATATCTCTTTGAGATTTGGTTTGCAAAAACCTTAGTAATGCAAACCTGTATAAGGAATGTTGCAAGTGGTTATTGGCTATGAAATTTTTTTTAAATATGTCTAACATGATTAAGAGGACGTTGGATAAATCCCTTTTGCATCCATGGTGCAAAACTTTCCATCACTTGTGGTCAAAGGGGTCTAAAATTTTTGGGCAAATGCTAAAAAAACTTTCTATACTAACTTCAAGTGATCATATCTTTCAATCCATATGGTAAAACCTCATGAAACTTTCATTATGGCTTCTTACACAAATCTTATGTAAGACCCTATGGTCAAATTTGTAAAAAAAAAGCGGCATTAAGATCAAATCTGAAATTGGCATTTTTGAGTGCTTCTTGAGAATAAATGGACTTGGACATTAGGGATTATAATGAAAACTAAGTTCTAAAAAATAAAATATATCACAAAAAAATTGTGCCATTGGCATTAGAAAACCAAAATTAGCTGAAGTGGAAATCATTTCTCATTTTTAAAAAAGCATTAAAATTTAAGAAACCCACAAATAGCTAAAATAAAAAACCAGTAAAACTTAAAATGAGTTCACCTCAAATAGTTTTGAGTTTTGACTTACTTGGCTTGTTCAAAGAAGTTGTTGAAGTAAGAAAATCCTCTATTACAACTTGATTTGAATGTTGTATGCTCCCAGAACCTTGATCAATGTTTTAAATTGTTTTGAATTTACTAGAAATAGTTGGTGTTGTCCGTTTGGGTACTTGCCAGTATTGAAATGCCCTCAATCTTGCCAAGGCGCATTGTTATGACAAAACAATTTATCCTAGTATTTGTGAAATTTTATTACAACTTGGGTAATTCTAGGAATTTAACAATTTTAATTTTAGCAATTGACCCTTTGAAAAAAGATATACTAAAAGTCAAAATTTATGCAATCCCATAACCTGAGTGGAGACTCATATCTTACTTTATACTTTAACCCAGAGATTGATATAATGTTACTTTTTATGTTATATGGAGGTTTGAAAAATCTTTTGCACGGAAAAAACTCTTGTTGTGTTGATTGCTCTTGTAGATTTTTGGCATATTTCTTCTCTTGAAATGCATTTCTCCAAACATGAAATTTCTTCTTTTTTTAATCTCTTGAGTTATTTGATTTTAATTTATCAATTGATAGTTTTATTTTTAGTGTTGATCTTTTATCATAAAATTTGTAATTTTCTTTTGTGAAGCAGTAGTTTTATTATAGACATTTTTTTGACAATTTACTTGTTAGCTTAAGTCAAATTCTAATCTAGGTTACTATTTTGAGACATTACTTTCTAATTTTTTTATAAGACTTCTAGTTTATCTAAAAAGGATAATTTAAGTGTTCTCCAATTCTAAAGGTAATTTTATGTATTGCTATCTATTTGTTGATATTAGTCTAACATTCTTTTTTGGATTATTTGTTTGTAAGTCCTTAGTTCCTCACTTTAAGATAGAAAAATGAAAAAAATGAAAAAAAGTATGAGTTCAAAGTGCCAATTCAAGGGCTTGCACTTGCACAATATAAATGATTAATTCTCTAAATTATTTTTTGGTGAAAAATAGTGACTTCCAACTTCCTACATCTATAATTTCAAACTTTTTGGAACCAATTGTCGTGATAGAACATTTAACATGGCCAAAATAAGACCCTTTTACTTTCAATTATATATATAAGAAAAAAATTTCAAATAAAAGCTAAAGGTTTCTCTTCTCTTACGAAGGTTGAACTATCAAAAGTGACTTTGCTTAAACTTAAAGAGCTTTCAAAGCATTGGTCCAAATATAGGAAATGACAATTTTTTGAAATACATATGCATCCTTCAAATGCAAAAACTCTAAATTGCACAACATCGCTTTATCTCCAAGATCATCTCACAAAAGTATAGTTAATCCACAGTTTGACAAGTTAAGGCATTCTAGAGGGAGATTAATTAAATTAGAGAAATGCTTCTAGTCCATTTGCATTTTCAACCCTTGAACCATAAATGTCCAGGTGGACGTTTTTTGTCCAATGGAGAATAAAAAACACTTTGTAGAATGGATTTTTTGGGTTTTAATCTAATTTTTTTCAAAAGCAATCATAAACACATGGTCCATAGTGAAAGGCAAAAAAATACCTCACTAAATACACTCATATTTTTGCGTAACCCTATTTGTGAGAAGATTCAGAGACATAGTGAGAGACACAATGTTAAGTTTCATGCTATCCTTCTTGCATTTTTCATGAACTCAAGATACATTGTTGAATAACATTATAATGGGTGGGCACTTGCCTCACCGCTGTACAGTAGAGCACTATAGGGTCACTATAGAGGGGCTAGTCATGGTGACCTGCACGGCCTTTAGGGGTTAAATACTGATCAATCATGGATACCACTTTATTCAAAGACTCAGGGTATGTTCACACTTGATATTAGAAGGAATATTAACAAAGAAAAATTAGATGCATTTGGACACCCTTTGGATTGCATTCATATTGCTAATACCCCTCCTAACACCAAGTGTGAACATACCCTCAGGCAGTCAGGGCTCAAACTTTTAGAAATTCTAATCCACATGTGATTGAATCTGTGCAGGAAAATCTCTTTACAGAATTCGTTGGCAAGAACTACAACATGACTTCACATACACAAGCATGTTTTAGAATCTTCTTTTGTCACTTTCATTGCCACATGGCACAATGCAATTGGAAAGAGGCACAGTGGCGTAACCTTCTCTTCTATTCGCTTTTTGGGAGAGTTGTTGATCCCCAAGGTCGAATGGTCTTGATCACTTGTAAAAACAACCTGTTCACAATGTCCACAGTGCTTGACAAAATTGTCCACAATGACTCATTTATAATCATAATGGACATGCTTTTACGAATGGTTTGTTGGAGACGGTTGTGTCCCATGACTGGCTTGTCGCTCTCTGACAAAACTCAAAATATGTAGTACATAACATTGTAGTTGGGAAATAGCATAAACAAGAGCCTAAGCTTAGTAGAAAATCAGCTACATGGACTTTACATGCACATGCAGGTGACATAATTCTGTAGTTGGGATTTTTGCATAACTTAGAAAACAAGTTCAGTGGAGTTGAGTGCAAAAAATTTAAAAGCAAACAATGAAATGCTGACAGGGTCTATTATTTGTGCACTCAGTGCGGTCCAGCATGGGTAAACCTTAAACATATCATGGTTTTTTAGTAAATGCACTTTGGAGGCAGGCTCACTTTAGATCAGAGTGAGTTCCCCAATGCTTTTTTTATGAAGAAATGTTTTTAATAGCCCTTTGGGTACTGTACTGCACATATAGGTCGGCTCGGTTTACTGCACATACGTCGATCTGGGCCCCGCCCCTGTCAGGGCCGAAAATAAACTGTCTCCCTGGCTGCCCGGCTGCCCCTTGTGGCTGAATTGCCCAGAGCAACTCAAGCTTCGGTCCAGCTTCATGTGGTCAGGTTAGGAAGTGGAAATCAAAATATTGGCATAAATTTCAAAACTCTAATTGCAAACATTTGGTCACAATAAATTTTCAAGTTCAAAATCATTAAAATTGTATAGTTGTGAGTAGGAGATGCTATAAACAACTCTTAGTGCAGTTTTTAGTGTGCTCATACGCTCATAACATTAACTTGAGGAGTTCTTAAATAGTGAGATAGGGCACTCAAAACCATCATGTCAATCACCCAAAACCATCACTTTGTCACCCAAAACCAATTCTTTTCTACACCTAGAAATGATTAACAAAATCATGTGTCACACCGGCTTGTAAGCAATGCCTTTGGGGACACCCACCAAGAGGAATGACGCCACCTTACAAAAAAATTGGGTCCAAATTGACATGTCCAAATTGACTAAATGTGTCAAAATTGATTTTTTTGTAAGGTAGCGTCATCCCTCTCCGTGGGTGTCCGTAGAGGCATTGCCTACAAGTCAATGTGACACATAATTCTGTTAATCATTTCTAGGTGTAGAAAAGAATTGGTTTTGGGTGACAAAGTGATGGTTTTGGGTGACAAAATGATGGTTTTGGGTGATTGACATGATGGTTTTGAGTGCCCTATCTCACTATTTAAGAACTCCTCAAATTAGTGTTATGAGCGTTTGAGCACACTAAAGAATGCACTAAGAGTTGTTTGTAGCATCTCCTACCCACAACTATACAATTTTAATGATTTTGAACTTGAAAATTTATTATGACCAAATATTTACAATTAGAGTTTTAAAATTTATGCCAATATTTTGATTTCCACTTCCTAACTTGACCACATGAAGTTCGACCGAAGCTTGAGTCGCTCTGGGCAGTTCAGTCGCAAGGGGCAGCGGGGGAGACAGATCGACGTATGTGCAGTAAACCGAGCCATATAGGTCAGGTTCAACAATTCTGCTGCCAGACTTTCATTTTCTTCTACCCTTCATTTGAGGAGGTTATAACCAACCATATGATGACATGTGTACTTTTGACATCAATATTTATTTTGTCAGGTTGGACTTGTGTATAGTGTAATTGTCACTTCCATGTTATTCCCCCTGTCTCAATATAAAGTTCCAAATTAGGCATAGTTCTTGTCCCATTAAAAAGCCCCCTTTTGCTAATATCAATTGCTAAGAAAGCGTTTGTCAAGTCCAATGATCCCATGGGGACAAGTGAAGCAATTAGAGAGTATTCCTCTCCTAACAAGCTTGGTCTTGCCCATATGAGGTACCATTGTTGCTACTGATCTTTAAATCATCAATAATGAGGAGCTAGCAAAATGTATAAATATGGTACTTTTTGCATGGAATTTGGGTGCCCAAACGGCAACATGAAAGTGGGAGATTTTGCACACATTTGGTAGATGGTATATTGATTCTAGAATGCATGTGTAATTAGTACAAAGACTAAAATAACGAGGAGGCGGCAACCTTCACAAACTATGCACAAATATGATACTTTTTGCATGAAATTTGGGTGTCTAAACGACAACGTAAAAATTTGAGATTTTGCAGATATTTGGTAGGTGGTATTTTGATTCTAGAATGCATTTGTCACTAGCATAATGACTAAAATACACTCAATCCCTCATGGAGAAGTTTTTTGGAGCTTTATAATGGGACAGAGGGAATATTCAACAAACATGATGTATATGTCTAATACTACTATGCCTTGCATGCGTTTTGTGTTGTGTTTCTCTTGATTTTCTATGACTTTTCATGTGACTTTCCACCCTCCCTTTCCCCCTCCCCCTCCCCCTTGAATTTCAAATTTTGGGTGAATGACAAACACCCAATGCTTAACACCCAACATTTCATAATAAAGAATTCCAAACTTCTAATGGAGAATTTAGAAGAATAATCCAATGATTTTTCACTCTCCGTGGAGGTACTTTTTTCTCTCTCTTCCCCCTTTTTAACAAAACTTGTGGTCTTAACCCCTAAAGGACCAACTGTGCGTTCAATAGACAAATGGGATTTCGGGCATGTACCTATGGCCAAACTACTTTGCATGATTTTTTGAAACTTTTATTGAAAATGGGGAATTCAAAGATCTGTATGGGCATCTAATTTTTATTCCAATTGATGCTAGGGAGCAAAAGTTATGCCCAAATAAGCACAAATTTGGGGACTCTGGACAGCAAAAAAAATTCTTATAAAAACTTGAATTTTTTTTTTCTCATAGATTGTATCTTTGTCTACATCTGAAGCTTTGATTCATTCCATTTGGACTAGTTATGAGAAAGTTATGGACAATCTTCTTTTTTGGGCAATTCAAGCATCTTCTTGAAAAAATAACTTATAAACTTCATTTTTGAATGCAATTTTAACATTTTTTCAAAAAAAATTGTTTGAGAGGGTGAAGTTTGCTTTCTAGAACAATCTCACCATTGGGATCATTGCATTTCAATTCCATTGCAGGGATATTAGCAATTTAAGTTTTTGTTCAATCTCATACCTTCTTTTGCCTAATGATTTTTTTAAAGATTGAAAAATAATTATTTTTTGTTTTTTTTTTTTCCCCAAGATTATCAACTCAATTTCCCACCATGAAAAAATAGAATTCCAAACTCTATGATGCAAAAATTTGAAGTTAAAAAAGTTCAAAGTTAAATAATCTAGTCATGCAAGGTGCAAAAAAAGCTATTTTTTACTTTTTAAATGCAAATATCTTCCAATTTGCGTGGTCAAAGTTCTTGAGTTTTGTATGACACATTCTTATAGTAGTCTAGTACAAGATCCTACGGTTAGATATGCAAAAAGACCGATTTTTAACTTTTTTACTCTTTACCATAGAGGTGGCAGTTTTGAGTGTCTTTTGACAAAATAAACGCCATGGTCCTTTAGGGATTAAAGGGAATAGAGAATGATGTTACGTGACACACAAACACTTGAGGCCTTCTAATATGGATTTTCAATTTTGTATTTTGATTTCTTTGTTCTCCACGTGGTGCATATATAACAATGATTTGGAGAATTTGCACTTTGAAGGTAGTGTCATGCACTTGGAAATTGTCACCTAAAAAAAGTTGTATAATTGCAGTTGAAAAAAACTCATAAATCCCTTTTATTTATTACACAATTTTGTTAAATATGTATAAAAAATCCTTTTCATTCTCTACAATTAAGTGTGATATTAAATTCCAACACAAAGAGACATTTGATACAACAGAAGGCATTTTACACCATGTGTAATGCACTTGTTTGTATTTATACATATCTATATTCATTCTATAAGCATTTATGATCCACGTCTTTGAGTTGCATTGCATTGCAATATGAAACTGCAGCTTGGTGTGAAAACAAATCTTAATGTTTTGCCTCTATTTCTACATCATGCAAAGATGTAATTACACGCATTTGTTCTATCAGAAAATGAAATTCAAGTTGTGAACCATTGAATTAGGACCTTGAACTCAAACTTCCTTGTTTGGGTTCATTTTTCTTAAATAATGTTTTATAAACAAAAAGCCCTAAATGAGTATTAGACCAACATTGATAAATGGTTAGCAATGAAGGAGATTATCTTTAACATTTTACACTTAATTTTCAATCTTTTTAATTACTTAAGAGACTTATAAGTTACGAGTATAGAGGCACACGCTTTGCATGAGTTGGGCATGTATGTGTAATGCAACATTTAACTTTACAAAAAACAGATATCTCAATTCAATTGGTTTAGAATTTAATTTAGATGTATTGTATAAAAATCAATCTCACAATTGGTCTAAAATCTAACCCTCATACATTATTATTTTGGTGAGACCAAAAATACCAATGGTATGTCTTCATCACAATGCTACTTTTTAATACTTTGCTAGGAGGCATTTGGCATTTGATTGAATTTCTAGCACATGGTTGGAAGGCGTTTGATGTTTTGTATTTGGAGCATGGCTTATTGTTTCAACTTCCACCAAAAAATTCTATAACATGTTGGAAAATGATATGGTTGGAGGACACTTGGTGTTCTACATCTTGCGCGTCCTTTATTGCTTCAACTTACAAAAAAAAATTTAAAAGGTTCTAGAAAAGGGCACACTCAAGGAAATCCTCCCGCTTAGTAGTATAGATAGATAGTTTTTGATGTTTCTTCTCCTCTTGAGAAAAAGTTCAATCAATTTGTATGAAGGAAGCTCTAGGATTTGTATGAAGGAAGCTCAAGGATTTGTATGAAGGAAGCTCAAGGATTTGTATGAAGGAAGCTCAAGGATTTGTATGAAGGAAGCTCAAGGATTTGTATGAAGGAAGCTCAAGGATTTGTATGAAGGAAGCTCAAGGATTTGAATAAGAGAAGCTCAACAACCTTAATGTGAGGTTTCCCAAGGATTGTTGACCTTCTGTAATTTAAAAGTTCTAGAAGGTTCTAAAAAAGGACGTGAAGTGAGTGCCTCCCACTTAATAGTATAGATTTGAAAAGAAAAGTCCAAACTAGAAATCTAGACTAAGAATTAGATATACAATAACAGAGTAAACGGTTAAGACTTGCCCACATTAATTCCTAGGAGAAAGATATTGGCAAAATAGAATAAAAGTCAAAATCCAAAAATCAACATACACTGAATAAAGCCAAACACTAAAGGAAAAGAGAATCCGAGATTGGAAGAATGAATTTCAAGAATAAAAACACGTTAGAAATCCAGCAGCAATTTTGGTTTGCCAAAATTTCTTTTCGCATCAAATATTCCTTGACATTGATAATTGACCAAAATAACAAGATTTTAATCCCTTATTTCAAAAACGCAAGATAAAAATAAAAATCTTCACATCCTTGGTGGAATTCTAAAGAAGGTTCTGCAAAAGTTCTCGGAATTTTGTGATTTTCACAAGAACTTTTTTGGACGGTGAACCACAAAAAGTGATGATGTAAAAATTTCAAGAACTAATATAGTTGCGGTAAAATATCACTAAAAATAGGATTTCTTTTTTATTGGTAAGAAAGCATTCCAATGAGTTTTAACCCGTAAAGGACCAAGCAAAGTTTTCACCAAAAACTCTTTAAAACTGTCATTTTTAGAGCATCAACCAAATTTGAAAACAAAATCATTTTTATGCATATGTAACCATAGGATCTTGTAAAAGAATGGTTTGAGAAGATGTGGAAAGAATTTCAGAGTTTTCCACCATGAGGATTGGAAGTTAAAATGGTTTGAATATTCAAAAACGTCTTGTGAAAAATTGGGCAGCTACCCTTCAAAAGGTGAAATTCCTAAGGAAAAACGGCCATGTGGGTAGTGTTTCTCTAAATTCCTTATTCCACTTAAGTAAAGTACATGTCAAAAAAGTTTCAAATCATTTGGAGTTGTATAACATATGGGAAAAAAATAGTAAGTAAAAAGAAGTAGAGAATGATTGAAAACACTAATTTGTTAAGAATTTAATTATGGAAATGAAAAATGCCAATCCCAATGGTCATAATGTTGTCATAAATAGTCTTCATCCCTTGGTTTTGTTTTTTCCAAAATGTTGAAAATTGAGTAAAATAAAAGACTTCAAAGTTTATTTTGGAGTAGAGAATCCATAACTGCCCGCAAACAAAAAATCCTCATAACTTTCATCTTGTTGATCCAAACGGAATGATTTGAAGCTTCCTACATTCACCCAAATCTCCTAAACCAATTTAAAACTTTTGTTTTGGAAAAAGTGATTTTTAAAAATCTGCCCAGGCTGCCCGATGAATGTAAAAAACAACATATTAGGCCATAACTTTTTACTCGTAATTCCAACTGTCATGAAATTTAGTGCGTATGAAAGATAAATCTTGTGCCCACATTTTGTTAAAATTTCAGCCTAAAAAAATGAAAAGCTCCAATCACAGGTACCTGCCCAAAATCGCTATGTTTCTAAAAAAGGGGTCTTGTCCTTTAGGGGTTAAGGCGTGTTGATTGCAACAAGTATCCAAATGGTTAATACCAACTATTTTTGGCAAAATTTCAAGCGTTGACTGTGATTTTGTAAACGTGCAACATTTGAGTTAAGCAAAAGTGGACTCCTTTTTTACTCTAACAACTCTTTTGGACAAGTTAAGTAAGCCAAAAAAAAAATTAAAAATTGAAATATCTTTAATTGATTTTTTAAATTTCCTAGTTCTGAGTTTGATCAATTGATAGAATTTTCAAACTATTATGAAAAAATACAAAATAATGCCTATTAGAGATCATTTTGGTTTTTTAAGCTTGTGGCTCAATCTGCCTGTGATTTGGAACTTTTCTCTGAAAGTTAGATAGTACTCTAGATTATTGCTCTTAAAATAATTCAAGTTTTTAAGTGAAATGAAATAAAGTTTTGAATTATTTTAAAGTAAAAGAAGGAAAGAATCTTTGAGAAAGTGTATATGGCAACCCTTCCTCTTCCCACATTAATCTTTCTTATTAATGTATAATATACCTTTGTATTGAAATCCTTGCAATTCCTGTGTCAACAATATTTTTGGAGTAATTTTGCTCATTTGTTAAGTTTGTTATTTCTTGAAAAACTTGGAGGTCTTTTCAAGGCTCATGTTTTGAATTTCTTTGTGTATACATGTGAGTTGTTACAAGTTTTATACTAACCTCAAAAGAATCAGTTGTAGTTTGGCCATGCCATTAATTAATACTCTCAAGTTCATGTTGGTATCTTGTACAAGCTTTTTTGAATGAAACCTCCCAAATAGAAAGGTTTTCATAAAGCTTTGACATGCAAATTAATTAGTTATTGAGACACATTCTATTGATTTTTTAATGATAATTTTACTTTCTTCTAAGTCAATTTTTTGCTTTATAAGATCCATTTAACCCCAAAATGACCCGAGAGATTCCTAAGCTTCTAGGAATTTTCTCTAATTTGAACAAAAAGCAAGCATTTTGATAAGTTGTATCAATTCTTTTTGAATTGTAACCTTATAAATTCAAACTAGACTTGTTAGAGATCACATTAGAAAAGAAAACGTATCATTGTTTCTTATGGATTGAAAGATTACAATGTTTTATCATGAGGGTGTTAAAATTGTGAAAGTGATTTGAAGTCTTTTAATCTTCTATGTCAAATTTAAAAATTTGGTCACCAAAAAAATATAAGGTTAAAGGGCCTAATATGCATAACCCCAATCAATTGATGACTTCTCAAAATCTACTCTACAATTTTTTTACATGAATTTCTAATGTGATTTTTTCTCAAAGAGCTAGTGTATTTGAGGCTCATTCCCAAGAGCCCTCAACATTGCATATAGTCAAGATTGCAATGGACACCCGTGCACATAATCTTGAATAGAAAAATCATAATCAATCATTTGCAAAATCAGATTGTTGAGGCTAAAACTAAACTTCAAAAAGAATTGCTCAAAAAAATAAACTACTAAAATTAATAATCTCGAAAGGTTTTATTTGACTTCAAAATTTGGTTGAGGACACATTCTATCCTCAATGTCATTTTGGGGTTAATCCTTGAGCGCCTAGGCCGATTTCACCAAAATCAAGGTTTTTGGAGATTGGCAACTTTGATGCATTGTATCTCAGTCAATCAAATAATCCACACAAAGTGACCATTGAAAATAGTGGAACACCTACTTAGAAGAAGGCTTGAAATTTTTTTGGGAATAATTGACTGTGGGAGATGGGATATTATAACATTTGATCAAACAACACGTGATGACAAATCTCAATTTTTGGTAGGTAGTTGCTATTTGATGATTTTTACAAAATTCTATAAGCCCCGGATTCATCTCAAATTTTGTGAGTAGCAAGATCAAATGTGAATGCACACACTTGTAAATTATTGAAGATTGCACTTCTTTTTATGTCAAGTTTTAGGGCTTCAAATGGCTATTGGACAGAAAACAATGACTGGCACAGTTGATGACAGTTGCCATAATAAGGATTTAGAACATGCTTTAACCCTTGCCAACAACTTTCCCACTACTGCAAAGCTTACACAAGGAAACTTGTGAGGGATATTGACCGATTGCAGCTTGTAAAACACTACTTGCCACCACACCCATGTTGCCTTGTATTGTATTTCACCAAATCAAATCTCTTGCAGCGTTTGCACAACAATTTGGCTTTCCTCACCATTACTCCATTGACATGGACAATTTGGATGCCTTCATGGCTGTAGTTTGTAGCAAGACCAAAAAGTTAGATCTAGTGCCTCAAAACAAGGTTTTAAATCAGGAGAGGCGATATATGGGATGCTAGGACGCTAAGGGGTTAAAGGTGAAGACACTTGCTATGTCATTTGTTTCTTTTAGTTATGTATAAGATTTGAAAAAGGTAGAACTTTGATTTCATGTGGTTCAAGTGTTTTATTTCTCCTATCATAGTTAAGTCTTCCAAGACATTTTTTCAAAGGCGTTAAGGAAACAACTGACAACACTAATTTTTCCTTCTCTTTCAATTCTTCCATTATTAATCATTTAACTTGTAAGATTTGAAGTAAAATTAACTTCATGTGTTAGTAAGTGTCTTACTTGTAAGTGTATTAGAAATTGTAAGTGTGTTAGAGATTGAAAGTGTGGTAAGAGTTGTGGATATGTTGAAGCTCTTCTCTTGCAGCAAAGATTATCTTGGAGTACGAGTCTTGTAAACCCATTTACCAAGATAAATGTAGGTGTGAACATAATTTTTAAATTTCTTTCTATCCATCCCATGCCCCCCATGCGCCCATGTCCCCCATATGCCCATGTCCTTCATGTGCACATGTCCCTCATGTGCACATGTCCCTCATGTGCCCATGTCCCTCACTTGCCCATGTCCTCCATGCATCCATGCGCCCATGTGCCCATGTCCCTCATGTACCCATGTCCCTCATGTGCCCATGTCCCTCATGTGCCCATGTCCCCCATGTGCAGCTGCCATGCGCCCATGTCCCCATGTGCAGCCGGTACAAATGAACGGGGAGAGCCGACTTTCAATGAAAAGTCAGTCGAGTTGAATTGTTAAAATGCCGATTTGATTTCAAAAATTCAGGTCATATAATCAAATGGAATAGTAGGCGTATAGGAAACGAGCTGATCATGAAAATGAAAGAACAACTTTTCATCCGTTTGTTATCAAGGACAAGCAGTTTTTAACCGTGTTACAGAAGTTCCCCCCGGTTCTTAGCTTGCTAGCCGAGGGTATGACCGGTTATTACCAATTCTGATTTTCAAATAAGGTTCTCAGGCAAGCATGGGCATTAGCTACCATGAGTTAGGTTAAGGGTGCAAGTGCAACCAACGGCACTTTCCCTTCTTTAGTTTTTTAGCAGCACGCTCTCATTTGTTTGATCATCTGCTTGTATTTGCTTGCAAGTCTATGAGTTGTAAGGTAGTTGGCTCAAACACGACCATCTAAGGGCTTGTTCCCATTTTTCAGGGTTTTCTATGGATGGGAGGATTTTTAATTCATTTTTCATGTGAAGAGAAAGAGATGCGGAATGTAACATAAGTCGTTTCATATTTTTTGAAGCATTTTTGAGTTACTTGTGAGTTTTCAAAGTGCATGTCTCATAGGTCTCTATTTATGACCCTAGACTTTTCAAGAACAGTTCACTTGTAAGTTGTGAAGAGATTTGGGAAAGCGAGGAGAATGATTGGCTCTAGCAATTAAAAAACAACCTTTCTTTCATGCATTCAATGATTGTAAGAGGATGCTTTAAGAACCACCTTGGAGTCTACATGAGCGGTTCAAATGACCGAATGGTTTTAGAACCAATTACCTTAAGTGTAAGTGAATTTTTGTTGTTGCCTTAGCAAAGTTTTGAGCCCTCCAAGAGCCCCCTAAGGTTTGACAAACCAAGCTATTAATTGGCTAGCATGAGTACAAGAAAATGACACTCATACCCATCACTACCTTGTATGAAGGACTTAAGTCACATGCACAACCCAAAACAATAAAAAAGGGCATTGTACTCATAAAATATGTAAATGCACTCACTACTCACTATCCAAGTACTTCACTCATCTATTCAAGTAAAGTAAAGTAGAATTTATGGTCCTATTGTACGTGTGTACCCATAGTTTTTGTCCAATAAGAATAACATAATAGTGTAGTTTTCATGATTACATGGAATTCAAAAGGTGAACTGAAATAGGAGATTAATGATTTGTTTGCTGTAAGAAGTACATGCCTTGGGAACCCTTTTTGGTATTTTGGAGGGGACTCTTGGAGGGCTCAAAACTTTGCTAATGGCAGAGGAGCAAATTGGTTTTTGTTGGTGGAGGAGCAAATGGCTTTTGTTGGTGGAGAAAATGCTAATTTGATGTTTTTGAGTGTTGCTTATATTTTGGAGTTTTATTTTTTTTTAATTTTTTTATTGTTGGGTTTTGCATTCGATTTTTTCTCCTCTATTCTTTTGTGTTTATTTTCAAAAATTGGTTTGAAATGATTATTTATCTCTCATAGTAATCAATATTAAAATAACATGAAAATTGCCTTACATTGAAGAATTGCCTTGAATATAATGTTTAAACTGAGTTGTAATTTCATTTGTCAGTTTTTTAACCGATTTCTTTTGCAAACTTCAGGATATTTACCTACATGCCAAAAAAAACTAAGTTTTCTACCGATCTAAATGATTGGATTTAGGCAGCAGCCGAATGACCTCAAAGAATTACCGAAATAGTTCTAAGAAATCAGGCAAAAAGTTGAGTCACTTTTGAAACTCCCTGTTCCCTGGCCGGTACACCGGTAAGTGACGACCAAACCGACAGGTTAGAAC
The DNA here is from genome assembly GCA_963920765.1 of Ulota crispa. NCBI lineage: Eukaryota > Viridiplantae > Streptophyta > Bryopsida > Orthotrichales > Orthotrichaceae > Ulota > Ulota crispa. The sequence goes on along the minus strand of OY987243.1, from coordinate 23,350,919 downwards.
GCTAGTTTCTTTATTAATATATAGATGTAGAGGTTGTGAAGATTTGTTCAAATCCAAGCTAGAGGTGGTAGGTGGCACTTGGCATTCACAATGACTATGGCATAGATTTTTACAATAACAAGATCAACCCTAGGGTTTCTCAAAACAGTCGCAAATTGGGACGTATTTTGTCCCCTTGGGCAGTGTAAGATTAAACCTAACCCCTAAAGGACCAAGGGTGTTTTTGAGAGAAAATTTCATAAACTACCCAATTCTTAGTGCATTGCTCAAAATTGAAAATAAAAACTTATTTTCTCAATTTCAACTGTACACAAGTGTGTAAAACAGAAAAAACAATGTGTGCAAAAAAAAATTCAGCCCATTTGATAGCGTGGGTTGTAAGATTATAGCATTTGAAGTGACAAAGACAACTTTTTTTCATTCTTGCAAAACAAGGTCAGCAGACTTTGAGCCTTCCTAGAGTAAATTTTTTTCTCTACACAAAGATAACAGGTTCTTGACCATTCATAATTATATGATGTTAGGTCAACTCATGAAAATTTTTAGAAGCAAATATAGAACCTAGCTTATTCTAAATCACCTTGCAGTGCAAGGAGGTTAAGTGAATTGGCAATACAATAGTCATTCTTTCATAATTTCTTGTACATTGAGGAAATATTTATTTGAAATCTAGACGGTAAAAAGTTCGAGACAAGCATTTGGAATATGTGAAAAAAAATTCAAGAGCTTTGGGTTTATAGATTGAAAGATGATAGGGCCTGAGGTTAGAGGAATTTTTTTCTTCTTGAAACTGCCCAAACATCCTCAACAAAGTTTGCCTCCCTTTAGAATGCAATATGAGAGCTCATTTTTTGACAATTGCACACCATGTTTTTTTAGTTACACAGTTGCCAAATTTCAAAAATTGATGAGCGTTTTAGCATAAGATTCTTCAAAGATGCCCAAATTGCGCAATCAGGCATCTGTTTGGGGAAAAATCTACATTTCCACTTGAGGGATACATATTCCACCCCGCGTAACAATTTTGAGAACATCCAATAAAATTTGACGCCATATGACCCTACCAAAGTTCTCAAGTGGATATTAAACTAACACTTGGTCCTTCAGGGTTTAAGAGCCAAAGTGATATTGAAGTTGAATTGGACTTGTTATTAAAGCTGAGGTTATTGCTGAATCTGCATGCCATTAAACTTCCATTGTTTTGTGGAGTCTTTAGTAGTAAAAGAAAATAGGAATAGGGATAGAAAGGTTTAACTTAAGTATTTTTTGAGATTTTTTTTGTAAAACTACCAAAAGTTTGATGATTGAAGCTGAAGCTATGGATCACTATTGGGAAATAGATCCACCATTCAATGTGATGGAGGTACCTTTCCTCACCTTTCTCTTTTAGATTAAGTATGGTGTTTGGTTGTGTTGATAGTTTCCCAAATAGTTAGTTGCATATTTCTATTTTATAAGTTTCAATTGTTAGTATAAAAAACATAAAATCAAATTAAAAAACAAAAAATAATTTGTTTATTGTTTGAAAAAAATTGGATAAAAGCTAAACACCCAATTTAGAATTTTTAAAAATAAAAATGTCTTAAAACCCAATCATGTTTGCTTTATCTCAAGGGTAAGTAAATGGGTTCACACAAATCAACATTATCTTGTTGATTTAGATATCTTGAATTGGACATTTTGAACATAGTTATGTTAATTGAGGTGAATTGATTTGGACCTTCTTTTCTATTAGTGTTACCTTTAACACCATCACATTGGCCTTCAAAAAAGAGTCACAATCAACATAGACAGAAGTTATCAAACATGATCCTTTTATTTGTTGTCACTGGATGATGTTGGCATTAATATCCAAGTTTGCTTACGCATTACACCTTAAACATCAATTTCATAAAATTGAAACATTTCTCTTTCTTTCACTATAGAGATAAAAGTTAAAAGTAACCAATTTTGCTTAATATTTCTACAAAAAAACCAACATGTATCACCTTTTAAACTTAATACTCAAAAAACGTATCCTTCATCCTTTCAAAGGTAATACATCAAACAAGTTATCTCCCCTTTTTCTTGGCGTAGCCGTATAGAAGAAGAAATGTCCCTTTTTGGCCTTATTTTGGAGTGGATGCTATAAATGTCAATTTTGGAGGGTAGTATTGGTTTGAGTTTTGTAAAAAACAAAATGGAGCTTCACCATTCAAGTTGTTTGATTTTGGTTTTCATCTTTGCAAATTAAAAGAAAAAAAAGGTGGTGTTTCAAATTTTGTGAACTAATGTTTATTGTTTGATGCATGTTCAAGCTTGAAAATTTATAATAATAGTGTCCAAGGAAGGCAAATGGAAGGATTATCCTCAATGGCTTGTATTTTTTTCAATAGAAGGGTTTTTATTAAGGCCAATGTCATTATGGCCAATCGGTTAGAGTATGTTGAATTAGAGACTCAAATGGTTGTTTATAATAGAATTGAGCAACTTGGGCAGGTTTTTAGGACTGACAAAGTAATTTTTTATGTTATATAAATGCTTTGTTTACTTCAATCCAAATTTTCTTGTTTTTCATGATTTTCAGTTGATTTTCAGATTACAACCTACTAAGTCTTACAACGTGTACAATGCTAGTCTATTTAACCGATACATTACAAACTTGCATTTTGAAAAGAAGAAATCCTTTGCAATTTGTAAAACAAAAGAGCATACCTACTGGCATATCCTTTTCTCACAAGAATTAATTTCCTCTGCAATATGGCATGTTACAATTGGTGATACACGAAAACATAGATGTTATGCATATACTGTATTATGAAGTTGGCTTATTTTTTAGAGAGGAGTCAGAGGACCAACACCATTTGTTTATTGTGCTTCTAGAGCGCAATTTTGACCTTTTTATAAAGAAACACAAGTTGCCCTTCGCTAAAATTTGGTCTCTTTTTGTTTATTTACTTTCAGAATTTTTACTTTTAGACACAACAAAATAGTGCGACTATTTTCAAAATAATATTTGGTTGGACTTCTTTTGTGTGTTACTACAGTATTGTCAATTTCAATCAAAATCAATATGAATTTTAAGATCCTCATCAAGATCCCAAGAAATCCAATGCTGCACCTACTTAGTTTTGGACACTTCCAACAGGAATTACCAAAGGTGACAACTCACTGTACTGTACTGCCTATTATTAAGTGCTACATGTATTACACTTTAGCAAACTTGTTAATCATGTGGGTATAGATCTGAACTACTTTCCTCTTTCAGAATATTTTTGAAAAATGTTGTAAATCGCCAATATGGAAATTTCACCATTAAACCTTAACAAAGTCCATATTCTTTTAGGGAATTGATATATGCACAGGGGGGTCGATATTTGCTCACCCCCTGGGGTACATTTTGGATTTCTACCATCATAAAGCTGAATTTGAGAAGTTTGAATTCAGATTTGGACTCAAAGACCATGATTTACTTTGGAACCGTAAAAAAAGAGCAATTTAACAACACCAATGAAAAATCTTATCTTTTTTACAAACAAAAGTAAAAGTAACATTTTTCCTTTTGCCCTAGCTAATTTTTTTTATTAGGTGTTGTTGAATTGCAACTTTTTCTACAATTCTAGATTAAACCATAGTTTTTGAGTTCAAATTTGAATTCCAAAATTCTCAAATTTAGCTTTAGGGCGGTAAAAATCTAAAATTTACCCCAGGGGGTGTGCAAATATCAATCCCAAAGTGCATATATCAATTCCCTTCTTTTATGATGAAAATTCAGTATTCTCTTTTATATTTGCTCTACTGCGCAACAAAATACTTATAGTTTAGGAAAATTCATATCAAGCACAAAAGAAAACCCAAAAAAAGGAATGATAATTTCCAACCGATTTATGTTACAATGTATGGTATCATAATGTATATTAACCCTTAAAAGGATTGAGCTACTATAATACATACTATGTACGTTGTTGTATAATTAGCATTTGCTACCACCAGAAAGTTTTAATTTGGGATCTGAACTACCTCACTAGAACAACGTTGATCTATATTCTAACTTCTTTGTTGATCTCAAATGTAATAAAGGTGTGGATGCACTCCAAATACAAGAGAAATACCCCGTATTGTAGTGGTTGCAAAGGGCTGCTTTGTCCTTTAGGGATTAAGGGGAGTTTCAAACTACATCCCAAGTCCCAATGAAATCTGAGAATTTGATTGGTATAGAGCAAAAAGTTGGGACTTGATGTTTCACACTATGTTTCAAGTCCCATGTCCCTCTTGCTTACATGGTAGCATTTTTTGGAAATTTTGGTGCCAAAGAAGGTGGGACTTCACTCAAGATTTGGGTCAACCATTTTGCTAGACCCAACTCTTAACCCAAGTCCCATCAATATTTTTGCATATGATATTCACATCTTTTTTTAGAATTGCTTTTTGCTTTTAATAACCCAACTAAATTGGGATTTGGCATTGCAATGGGATTTACAAAGATGGGACGTGAGACGTAATCAAAACCTCAGGAGAAGTTTTCTTGGCAAAAATTTGCCTGGATCTTACCCATAACTTTGACTGACAATCATAATACTAAAAAAACTTGGTAAAGAAATGGATAATATTGCCAAATTCTTCCCCAACTAAACACTAAGTTTGCCAAAATCTTGATGGAGTTTAATAATATCAGACTTTATGGATGAACATGCACACATCATTAATTTTGTCCAATTCCATCCAAATTTTCCTTACCTGCTTAAATTTAGGGTTGAATGTCGTTCTACCAGCGAAAATACAAAAATTAAACCCTGTCTAAACAGCCCCTAAATATCCATGTGATTCTATATTTTGAAACAAGGTTGCAACCTTTTCAATTGCAAATTGTAAGAAAATATCGACTAGGATTTTTGGAAATTTTAGGTGGACTAGATATCAGACTAAGTTCTTGCTTTTACTCAAACACAGAAACAAAAACAAAACAAAAAATTGAATTAAGTTTAAAAACTAAAATCAGAAATCCAAACATTGATTACAAAACATGTAGTTGTTTTGAGAAGGTATGCATACAATTTTTTGTTTGTTTGTTACAACAATCTGAACTCAATAATATGAATATATCACCCCTAAACATAAGAAATTGCCTTCACAGTCAACACAATACTTCAAGAAAAGCTGTCCATATAGACATAGTCCAAATTGACCAAATGTGTCCAAAATGATAAAAAAAACTTGGGAAATAACAAAAGAAATGTCCTAAACAACATGTCTAAATGATAAAGAATGTCCAAATTGACATTGTTCCCTTGTAGTTAATACAAGATATTTTTCTTGTATTTGGAATGAATCTACACCTTTACTACATATGAAATCAACAAAAAAGTTGGAATACAAATCAATTAAATTAAAATGAGATGTTTTAGATACCAAATTAAACTTTCTAATTGACAACAAATGCCAATTTTACAACAACGTATCTACTATCCCCATGCCATCTTACAAGTTTGCAATACCAAAACAAAAAAACAAAAAAGAATACATCCATTATTATTTTTAAATAAAAAAGGGGCTATATGGGCCAAATGTCAACTTCTCAAGCTGTTGCCATCTCAAATACAACTTTCAACTTTTTCTTTTCTTTTACTGCTATCAAATTTTCTTTTTCTTGCTATTAGCTTTTCTTTATCTTGCTATTAAATTTTCTTTTTTGACGAACAATGATGACTTATTTCCGATGGATGTACTTTGGCAACGTCATTTAGACATGGTCATCGGTTATGAGTGTGTCCCCTTTCATGACTAGCCAGCTTACGTCAACCCATCAGCTTTTTAATCATGTGGAAATATTTGGTTGAATGTCTTTGTATGAAAAATATATAAAATCAATAACTTCCCATTGCATTATATGATAAAGACGTAAAAGAGATGAACCTTTAATCACTTAGCTATCAAGCAATACTCTAGATTCTCCGAAAGACATGAAGGATTAAAGTAATACTGTATTCATGAAAATGTCATATGGCATATGAAAATGCCAAAATCAATGTTTTTGGAAGTTCAATGAAGGTTGGTTACACAAGCTGCAACAAATTTGAAGTGCATTATGATTTATGAATAAAACATGTTTACATTGAAGTTATATATTTTACTAAAACAATGAGAAACTTTGCATATGAATTATCAAATTCATTAGGGGGTTCAAATATCTCAAATAAGTAGTGAACGAGTGAAAATGCAGTCACAACTCCAAGAAGTTGTCATGACTCATTCATGGAGTGATTTAGTCAAGTATTCACAAATCTTAATTACCTAAACAAAATTGGCCTGGAATGCCATATTTGAAACCCCTATTATTTGCACTCTCAAATGTCAAGTGTGACTTGTAAATGTAGTTGAATTATAAACATTGACTTGGAAAAATAATCAAATGATAAATTTTTGAACAAGACTTGATACTAACCATGACCATAGATCTTATTCATGCTATTGATTTCCCATTGCTTCCACCAATTATTATAGAGGAAAAATTAAGCCAATTAATAAAAAAAATCTTCTATAATTGATATTGAAATGAAATTAGTATAATACCTTCTTTTCTTTTACATTATTAAGTTCTTATTGTGGTTTTTTAAAGATGCTTTGTTATACTTTCTTCTTGGGTTTATTATTCAAGGGTTGTTATACAAACTGATAAATACATATTGGGAAATATGGTTCTAAAAGGTAAAACAAGTAGGTATTATTTGAATTATAGAACATTTGGAGAGGAATGTTTTTGAAAATTTTACCAAACAAAACCTAATAACTAGCAAAGAATCTTGTAATACATGCATGGATGGATGAGAATTTATCAGTTTGTATGCGCGGAACCTGTTTACATATATTAATTGTTTAAAAATTATAATTCTTGAGTCTTGAAGGGGTTAAATCCCAAAAAATACTTCATCTGCTTGACACTGCGTTATTCATAAGAAGATGACATGGATTCTTTAATGTAAATAAACACCAATATTTTTATCCTACCAGGTAAGCTAGGGTAATTTAAGGCTATATCATTGCCTATTATTAGACACAGTACCATAAGATAAAACAGTTACACTAAATAGTGCATTTAGGTTGCCCCATATCAATTTCTTGACATTCTACAGTATATAAATACTAACTAGTGTTATAATAATTCCATGGGGAAATTATAAATAGGGGCATGAAAATGAAAAATATTACAGATAGGAGCGCAATTTCAAAATAATTACAAATAGGGGTGCAATTTCAAAATAATTTGTAAATTTCTGTAATATTTTTGCTTTGGACATTGGTTGATTTAGACATCACTTGAAATGTTAACTAACTTCCAAAAAACTTAAAGGCCTTTCCAAAAACTATCATTCCCATTACTAAAATTTCTTTATTTAGGCTTGATTTGGAGAGGCCTTTAAGGTTTTTGGAAGTTAGCTAACATTTCATTTGATATGTCTAAATCAACCAACATCCTAACCAAAAAAAAATTACAAAAAATTAAAAATTATTTTAAAATTACGCCCCTATTTGTAATTATTTTGAATTTGCGCCCTTGTCTGCATTATTTTTCATTTTCATGCCCCTATTTGTAATTTCCCCTAATTTCATCAACCAACAACAAAGTTGCAAAAAATCACATTAACAATGTTGAGGTCATAAACAATGTGAAATCCTAATATCCAAAGAGTTGCATGTGTCTTCAAGTGACCAAACAATGAGCTGCAAGGTAATTCTCCAAGATAAGGCAACATATTGATTGTTAAGGCAACCTAAATGCACTATTTAGTGCAAGCAAAATGGTTTGTTACATTGAATATAACAATTTTTGAATACTATGAGGTGAGATTATTGACCACAATTGTCTTAATATAGGCTATAAAATCGTCAAATTATACAAAGGTTGTTCAACACATGCTTGTGATTTTGTGATTGAAAGCAATGTCTTTGGGATCAATAACACCCATCAACTATGGCAAATAATTTTTGCAAAGAGTTTATTTGGATTCTTACAAAACATCACTCCCCCTCCCATCACGATTCCTTACCACCCCCACTTTGGAGGCAAATTACACTTGAAAGAACTAGTAAGTAAATAGATATTGGTAATCAAGAATTTGGTGTATTTATAGTACAAAATTAATTATTCAAGATGTTGGTAATTGTAAGCACATTCATCTAGAAAGTATAATTTCATCCCAAATACTCAAAAGCACACTTTGTCAAGACAATAAAGCATATCAATTTGGAAATTTTCTTTTTATGAAAAGGGAAAAAAATGGAAAGTAACTTAGGAGCACACATGGAGACACGTAGAAGTTTGAGCAAAAGGTAAGCTAATGTAAGTGGAGTGCAAGGGCAAGAACTAAATCTCAACTTTACAAATGGATGATCAATGAATAAAGCTTAGGGACTAATAAACGAACTTCAAGTTATTTCATTTTAATATTTTCTTACCTCATAAATGCAAAGCCATTGGTGCAATAGATGAATTCCAAAATCAGTGAATGATAGCCAATTTTTTTGGTGTGCGTGTTCATGTTGGAAATTTCTTGAGTAGGTGGTTGCACAATGGTGCAATCAAATCTAACATTGCTAGAATGTGCATCATATAAAATTCCAACTTGACAATTTATTCTAAAAGCAAAATGTTTCTTACAAAAATGAGCTCAATGAATAGTATAACAAGAAACATTCTAAAAATGGGTATAGATATTGTTGCAAATCAAGTCCGTTGCAACCAACTCTACTCCAAAATAATCAACAACATATTTATAATCAAATTTAAAAAGAATTATGTATTTAGTGTTTTGGAATTCAATAGTAATGTACATGTAGTAATACTGATAGAGTTAACCATATAAATATAGTAACCTAAACTTCAATATCTACAACCCTTGTTTACTACACTAAATACTGCAATTAGGTTGCTTAACCCCTAAAGGCCCAAACATTGTTTTTTTGGCAACATAGCAATTTTGAGTAGTTCACTACAAATGAATTTTCCATTCTTTTTTTCTTTGGAATTTTCCCATACAATGTGTCCAAGGAGTAGCTTTAAGGCCCAACCATTATCATAACTTTTGACTACATGGTTCAAAAGTTGTTGCATGATATATAGTTTACTCTAAACTCTTAGCAGCCCAGGCAGCTCAAAAAACTTAAAAAACATATATATTATATTTATTTTAGAAATCGGTTCTCTAGATTTACATATATGAGGGAAGTTTTGAATTATTCAATTTTGATTAATGAGATGAAAGTTATGGGGAGTTTTAATTTGCGGATAGGTACAAAGTCTCTCAAAATCATACCTACCCGCAAACAAAAACTCCTCATGCTTTCATCTCATTAATCAATACAAATCTAAAGAACCAATTAAAAACAATAATAAAATCAAAATAATTTTTTTTCTTTTGAGCTATCCATGTTGCTTGACAAACAAAGAAAACTACATATTGTGCAATAACTTTTGAACCATGTAGTCAAAAGTTATGCAAATTGTTGGACATTAAGGTACTCCTTGTACAAATCATGTGAGAATTTCATAGAAAAAAACGAAAAATCTATACATAGCAAGGTACCCAAAATTGCTATGTTACCCAAAAATGCAGCTTTTTATGTTAAGGGCTAACCAATTGGGCTGTCTTACCTTGAAAAGTTACCTCATGACTTATTACTTGGCCACTTAGAGGCACATGCAACTGTCTAAATATTAGAATTTCATATCATTTATTGCTTGAATGTTGCTAGCTCATTTTTCTTGCAATACTGTTGTTGTTGCCATGCCCTTATTGTTGTTAAAATTGATGTACTGCAATGATTATTGATGAAATTTATTGCAGTATCAATAAACGTTCATGTAATGTAGAATGTCAAGAAATTAGTGTGAGGCAACTTAATTGCACTATTTTGTGTAGTCAAGTCCAAAATATTCCTCCTCATTATTATTTTTTAATGAGGACAAAAGGACCCTGCTGCCTCATAGGGGGGTTTATTTGCCCAACAAATTTATCATTGAACGAAAATCCCCTAATTAAGGCATACTACAAAACCATCTCATGGGGGATCCACGCCTTTAGCCCCATTGCACATTTGCACTATAGCAGAGGACCTGCAACATATGTTGACAATTGGGAGTGCCTAATTCAGTACCTTCACTGAATGAAAATGGTGGTTAGCCAAGGACCCCCCTTGACTACCCCACCTGCAAGTGTGACCCAGCCTATACCATTGTACCAACGCGGGCACACTTTTTAAACTCTTTGCAAGTGTCCAGAACAACCACCATAGTTGTTCCAATATAAGGAGCGGTTCACACTACGTCCCATGTTGCATCTCTCCAAGTCCCACCTCAAGGTCAGATCTCAGCTTTATGTTGAGTTATTAACCCCTCAAGGACCAGGGGTGTTTTTTGAGAAAAAATCTCAGAAACTGTCAACTTTTAATGCATTGCTCAAAATTTAAAATAAAGGCCTTTTTCTCAATTCCAATCGTACAAAAGTGTGTCAAATAGATAAGTTAATGTGTGCAAAAAAATTCAGTCCATTTGACCACGTGGATTGTAAGATTATAACATTTGAAGTGAGAAAAATAGCTTTTTTTCATTCCTGCAAAACAAGGTCAGCAGACTTTGACCCTTCTTAGAGTAAATTTTTTGCTCTACACAAATTTGAGCTCTTTGACCATTCACAAGTATATGATGTTAGGTTAACTCATGAATTTTTTCAGATGCAAATATAGTGTCTAGCTTATTCTAAATCACCCTCCAATGTAAGGAGGTTTAGTGCATTGGCAATACAATAGTCATTCTTTCATGATTTCTTGTGCCATGTGGAAGTTATTTATTTGAAATCTGAAAGGTGAAAAGTTGGAGACAAACATATGGAATATGTGAAAAAAAGTTTCAAGAGCTTTAGATTTATAGATTGAAAGATAATAGGGCTTGAAGTTAGAGGATTCTTTTTTCTTGAAGCTGCCCAAACATAGTTAACAAAGTTTGACTCCCTTTAGAATGTGATGTGAGTCCTCAATTTGTTTATTTTTTTGACAATTGTACACTATGTTTTTTTAGTTACATACTTGCCAAATTTCAAAAGCTAATGACAGTTTTAGCATAAGATTCTCCAAAGATGCTCAAATTGCCCAAACTGCGCAATTTCTTTTAGGCAACATAACTTCTGAACCAAGCATCCAATTGGGGAAATAATTAGATTTCCACTTGAGAGATACATATTTGCACCTTGTGTAACAATTTTGAGAACATCCAATAAATAATAACTCTGTATGACCCTACCCAAGTTCTCAAGTGACTGTTGAACAGCCACTTGATCCTTTAGGGGCTAAGTATAAAAAAGAGTAAAAAGGAGTACTAAAGAAAGCCATGAATATCTCATGTAAATTTTTTGGTGTGACTTGAGTTAAAAATTGAGTCTACCAAAATGATTGACCCAAAATCTTAAATGAAATCTATGGAAACATCAAAAAAAAAAGCCAACATGTAAGCAACTCAAATGTGGGACTTGGGACATAGTGTGAATCCGCCCGAGAACTCTCTATCACCAGTTGTACAAATTCCTTGCTTCCAAAATATTCCCATTTCCAATCGAACATCTTTCAATAAAACTTGAAAAAACTCCCAAGTACCACCTAACCCCATCAAAAGTTCATGACCAGGCCTCCAGAAAGGCAATAAATAAACACTCAAAACCTCACAAAAGCAGCAAGCTGCCCTGCTAGACCCCCCCCCCCCCCCTGCCCTCCTTGCTTTTGCTCATTTATATCCACCTAGACCAACGCAGATCTTCTCCAACTACTCAACCTTCAGCGACACGTCAGTTGGGAGCCAGACGCTGAGTTGGCAGTTCCTGACCCCCGGAGTTGAAGTACAAAAACCAAAGTCCCATAGTCAGGTAAGCTTATAACTTAAGTTTACTCCAACACGGCCATCGCTGGCCCTTCTACTGAGCAGCGCCCCCTGCCACCGTTAGTAAGTCATGTGTCGTGCCGACATTAATGAGCCCGGCCGCTTGCAGGCTCAAATCCCCAGCAGCCAACTGCATGCTCCCATTGCAGCCAAGGTGGAGAGTTAAGCTTAGTGGCAAATGTATTGGAAATCATTTCCCATCTGCTGTACCATAATTACGATAGATTGCAACTGCATGCGATAGTGATCACTCCGAAGTGGAGCCACGAAAACAGCTGCAGTTTCTGTTCTTTTTTCTCTCTTTTCAACGCCGAAAGCGCGTTGTTTTCGAAGGGTTTTTGTCACTCTTGAGTTGTGTGGATGAGGAGATCGAGGAGGACGAGCAGGGTAGACCTGCGTGAGTGTGTTTCAGGAGTGCAGTAGCTGGGAGAGACACAGCAACATGAAAACGATCAGCGGCAGTTGAGCGAGGGACAGACGAAGCGAGAGAGTAGGGCGTAGAGCCAGCTACTTTGTGTGTTCCATACCGGAATCTGTTGAGAGATGGCAGCAAACGGAGGAGATGCCGTGTGACTGGCTCAGCTCTGAGCTTGAGTTGGGCGCCTTTGCGGCGTTCGGTGGAGTTGGCGGACATGGTGAGGGGAGCGGCCGGCGCCGCGCATGGGCACGTGCGGTGAGAGAGGAGGGGAAGCGGGGGTGGAGGAGCTGGTAAAGATGAGGAGATGTGCGAGCTTTGATCCGGTGCCCTAAGAGAGAGCATCACTGGTGCTTTGCAGGCGATTTGGCACCTGTGAAAAGAGCCGCTGAGGAATGGCGACCATGGCGACGTGCGGTGGGGCGAACCACTCGCAGTGCGCGTTCCATGGCCGCGTGGGTGGAGAAGCGGGTGCGGCGACGGTGGGGCTGGATTCGTGGGTGACGGCGCAAGTGCTGGGGGCGATGGTGGCGGCGTTTCTGGTGTGGCATGTGCTGAAGTACAGTCGGATCAAGGGCCCCATCGTGTGGCCCGTGTTCGGCACCACCCCTCAGTTTCTGTGGAACCTGCCGCGCATGCACGATTGGACTACCGACATGCTGGTGAAGTACAACGGGACGTACACGTCCATTGCCCCCAAGTGCACCTGCTTGACGGCCGTGGCCACCTGCAGGTACGGATCGTGCTGGACTCTAGTTGGTGCAAACGTGATTGAGATCTCGTTCTTCGGATTCCTTGCACTCTCTCGCATTGTTTGTGTTAGCTTCCTTGCGAGGTTTCACCGATTTGGCTGAAAGCGTTTAGATCATTCCGGCATGGCGGATTCCAACTCACTGACATCCAACCGAGCCGGGTGTTTCACAATCGCAGCTGGTAGTTGATTGCACTTGGAAGAATTCGGTTAGTTTAACGTTCAGGAGGTCTGAACACTATCGCGAGTGAGAGCATGAACTCTCGAGACCGAAGTGAGTTCGGTGAGCTTGCTGATTTAACATGAAACTTGAAATCTAGAAAATCTAGCTTAATTTCGGACATACTGGTCGCCCAAGAGCTTACAGCCGGATCGGAGATGTTGTTCTCTGTCAAAACTCGGTTCTGTACGAATTTCAGAGTGGGGATCTTGGTAGGGGTGATGGACGCCTGCTTATAGCTTTCAGGATCAGTTTCTACAGTGAATTGTACTGTACAGTACGAATGACACTGCTCATCAAAATGAGGCACACATTCCGTGCAAGACGGAGTCAACGTCGGGGTCCAAAAGTTTACCCAAGAGACAGAGTATGTTGTATGCATTTCCATTCCATTTCAGAGTAAGTAAATTAGCTATGCCGAAATTCATTAGACCCGAATTAGGGTAAAGGTGGAGGTCTTATGCTCGTGTTAGCTGAAGACACTCGAATCGGAGCTAATCCGCTTAGCTGAAGCTTGCGATGGAGGTGTATGAGTCAATAACATCTCGACGACTCCAATCTCACCATGTCATTCGACTAAGTAGGATCTGGAGAGCCCAATTCTGGGGTCTGCGATCAGATGGAGATCCCTGAGCTCGGGGTGACTGATGATGCGTGTGTGTGTGTTGGGATGGCCAGGCCGGAGAATCTGGAGTACGTGCTGAAGACGAACTTTGTGAACTACCCCAAGGGCAGGCACTTCACGTACCCGTCGCACGACCTGCTGGGGCAGGGCATTTTCAACACCGACCACGACCTGTGGAAGATGCAGCGCAAGACGGCCAGCCTGGAGTTCAGCACGCGCACTCTGAGGGATCTCATGGTCAAATCCAACAGGAGCTCCGTGCAGGAGCGCCTCTTGCCGGTCCTCCACGAGGTCGCCCAATCCAGGTACGCTCTCAGCTCCGCACGACCTCCGTACGTGAGTCCGATCGGTTTCGCATGGCATCGAGTATCCAGCACGACGGCACTCTGCCTCTTCGGCAGGGCGTTATGGTTCCACTTGACGACATGCGTTCCACCTCAGGAAAGGCTTCTCTTGGATGGGCGGACGATCGTGTGGGGTGGAATGTACCGATCGTGGACATACTCAAGGGGTAGTTTTTGTTCGTGCCTGAATGACCGGCTGCAGTGACATGAGCATTGCAAATATTGGGGTCTGATGCGTCGTTGGGGGTGGGGGTGGGGTGCGGTGGGTGATTGATGGCAGGGCGCCGATCGACTTCCAGGACCTGTTCCTGCGGTACACGTTCGACAACATCTGCATGGTGGGGTTCGGCGTGGACCCGGGGTGCCTGGCGCCGGGGCTGCCCGCCGTGCCGTTCGCGCAGGCCTTCGACCTGGCGACGGAGGGCACGCTGACGCGCATGGTGGTGCCGGAGATCTTCTGGCGCGTGCAGCGCGCCATGGGGTGGGGCATGGAGCGGCGGCTGGCGGAGGCCATCGGCGTGATCGACCGGTTCGCGGTGGACGTGATCACGGAGCGGCGGAAGGAGCTGGCGCTGCTGAAGCTGCAGGACGCGGCGGAGTACCCGTGCGACCTGCTGTCGCGGTTCATGCGCACCACGGACCACGACGGGCAGCCGTACACCGACAAGTTCCTGCGCGATGTCACGACCAACTTCATCCTGGCGGGCCGCGACACCACGGCCATCGCGCTGTCGTGGTTCTTCTTCCTGGTCACGCAGCACCCCGCCGTGGAGGCCGCCATCCTGCGCGAGATCGGCGACACGCTCAAGAGCCGGCCGCGCACGGCGGGCGGCGGAGCGGGCGGCGAGGGCGACGGAGAGGGTGAGGGTGAGGGCGAGGGCGAGGCGGCGTCGCTGAGCTTCGAGGAGCTGAAGCAGCTGAGCTACCTGCACGCGGCGCTGTCGGAGTCGATGCGGCTGTACCCGTCGGTGCCGATCGACAACAAGGACGTGACGGCGGACGACGTGCTGCCGGACGGGACGCTGGTGCGGCGGGGGACGCGGCTGATGTACTCGATCTACTCGATGGGGCGAATGGAGTCGATCTGGGGCAAGGACTGCCTGGAGTTCCGGCCGGAGCGGTGGCTGCGCAACGGCGTGTTCACGGCGGAGTCGCCGTTCAAGTACGCGGTGTTCAACGCGGGGCCGCGGCTGTGCTTGGGCAAGGAGCTGGCGTACCTGCAGATGAAGTCGGTGGCGAGCGCCATCCTGCGGAACTACCACGTGCAGCTGGTGGCGGGGCACCGCGTGGAGTACAAGCTGTCGCTCACCCTCTTCATGAAGCACGGCCTGCGCGTCACCCTTCGTCCCCGCCTGCCCACCACGGCAGGCGCGTCGTGAGCACTCATTCGTTCGAGAGTTGCAGGATAATTCGGCTGTGGTCAAGGATCGGAGATCGAGGGGAAACGTTGACAGAGTGGGAGCGGAGGAAAAGGGAAATGGTAGAAGGAGGGACCCGATGCTGGTCCATCATGGGCGAGCGGTGAGCTGGCTCAACGAGGGTGTGGAAATGAACACATGGGTGCCAATGTAAATGTAAGAAATCGTATCAGGAGGAAGGGCGATCCAGGATCCCGGCTTGTTTGGCAACTGGATTATGTCTATCAATCTAATTAGGGGATTTGAGGGAGTGTGAGCGAGATCGTGGGCGAAGCAAGAATAAGAACGTGACCCCGTTCAAGCGGACGTGGGCACGGCGCGGCAGCGGCTGCAGAGAGTGATGTAAAGGAGGTAGTGATCGTTGAGGTGGGTGCACGCCAGATACGGTAGAGAGTAGGAATTAATTCTTGCACGCTGAAATAATAAACAGTCGGTGTGCGTACATTGGACAAGCAATCAAAATGATGATGATCTGAGATGGAGGTTGCTGGAGGTATAAGTGCGTGGTTAGAAATTTAGAGTGCATGGGTTGAAGGTGGGGCGGTACCCGGGTGGGTGACGACGATTGTACCGCGGCCAGCTGCGTGGGAATCGGATTTGGTGTGGTGGAGTTATGCGTGGGTTCCATGTACCGAATGCCAATGCATGTGGGACGTTGCGGACGGAGTTGGCAAGTGAGGAGATTCGGGGATTGAAGCTCCCAGAGGTTGTGTGCATGTCCAGTTCTAGGATTCACACAGATGTGTGAAGTTCTAAATATGCATAGTTGCAGTGGAGACTTGGTTGGGGCTCCTCGGACAGGTCTATGGACAAAAGTAATAGGGCGACTATAAATCTTCCATGTGTAACATCTGAGTAGATCATGCATATAATTCTGCATAAAACATCTGCTTGAAGCATCATCATTAGTTCTCTTTAACTATTACATAAAATGGCTGTTAATAGTCGAGGTTACCCATACATGTATATAAAAACATCTCTATACAGTAACTCTATGATTTTTTCATAGTAATTATCCCCAGATACTGCACAGGTAAGCGCATCCGCAACAATGAGGAAAAATCCTCCGCAGTTGCAACCTTTGTATGGATAACTGCTTGTATAATGCTTGGAACCATAGTTCAATTCTTCTTGACACTTTAACTATCTAAATATTGGTTGACGAAGAACCCTCACCAGTTGTTTATTCTTTCTCTTTTACAGGACCAAGAGAATGATTGATTAAATGGTGGCTTGCGTTTGCTCATTATTTGACTTTGGTTGGAAATTAATTCAGGAAGTTGCAAAGGTGGGACAATGAATCAACTCCACTCCTAAGTGTAATATCAATCTTATTTGGTGGTGAAGTTTTCTTCCATCAATGAAAATTGAGCTTGGATCTTTGGTTAACCCTGAAAGACCCTTTGCGCCAGTTTAATACAAGGTATTTTTTTGTACTTGGAATGAACTCACACCTTTGTTACATATGAAATCTACAAAGAAGTTGAAATATAGATCAATGCGGTTCTAGTGAGCTATTTGAGATCTCATATTAAAACTTCCTGTTGGTAGCAAACACCAACTATAAGACAACGTATGTACTATGTCCTATGGTTGTTTAAGGGTTATGGGTTAATTGACTCCTTGGGGGCAATCCAGATATGCAGGGCAACACATGCTCCCTTGCACTTACAAACCACATATTCTAGAATCCCATGGAATCCGCTCACCTTTCACTTTCACAATCACATCTACTTTCCCAGGCATAAATGACAAGCAGATATTTGCATGTGACAAGTCTTTTGCAATGATAAACGCTGCAACTGGGAACA
Organism: Ulota crispa; assembly: GCA_963920765.1. Taxonomy (NCBI): domain Eukaryota; kingdom Viridiplantae; phylum Streptophyta; class Bryopsida; order Orthotrichales; family Orthotrichaceae; genus Ulota; species Ulota crispa. The sequence goes on along the minus strand of OY987243.1, from coordinate 23,333,433 downwards.
ACACTAATCTGATCCAACCTTTGTCTTGACTCTTGGTCCCAAGTGACCCCTTACCTCCATGGCAGTCTCTCACTTTCTTCTGGAAGACTTGAAGGAAACAAATTGTCAAGGGTGGCAGTGATTTATTGGAGAACATGGCTCAATACACCAAAATGCAGGTAATTAATTGCATATTGAGGCTGAATAGGTATTGTAGCTTGTAAATCGAAGGAAATTGCAAGCCGCTTTGCAGTGTCTAAGGTGGTCAAAACTCAAAAGTACAGAACTTTATATAAAACATGTTCTTCACTGTGGCCACTACTAAGTTGTAACAGCTGCATTCCTCAGAATATATGGGGAATTTGGGAGTCCCTCACTCAAGAGCAGGCCTATGGATACCCATCTTTTGTTGACAAGATGTCGAGATTGTTCAAAGCTTTCAACTGAACCTATTTTGTACTGTGGATTAGAATTGGTTGACACTTTGGACTGCACAAACGGACGCACATCCGTCCAATGTTGCATTTTGGAGCTTTTCTAAAGCTTTTATAAAATTATCATTATTTTATTTCATTACATGCTATGGTTTTAAATACCCATTTTGACTTTATGTTGGAAACCATGGAAACCATGAGTGTTGCTAGCATGTACACAATAAACTTCTTTTATCATTTTCTAAAGTCAACTATGAGTTACCTACTTCGGATGAACATGAGCTCAATTGGGCACTTCGAACCAACTGGTGAGCGGACAGACAGGGGCGATCCTATGTGACAACCATGAGCGGAGGTTCTATTGGTCCTCGTGGTGGGCACCGCGTCGACACGGGACATGCAACTTAAGTAGGTTTCTGGATGTAAACAGGCTGACATCAACAGTTTTAATGCATGCGCTCTGTTCTACTCTTCTGCTCTGATGAGCATGTGATACAGAGACTAGCACACAATTTCACACAACCATGGCTTGGAAAAGATGGGCGAAACTTGCTAAGGTCAACAGCAAAACTCTCCCTTTGACTTTCGATTTCGGCAAGTTCTAGCATAAATCCAAGGGGGTTTTCGTATAAGTGAGCTTCGCCTTCACCAGTTCCAAAGTCCTTGTGAGTATCCAGGAAACCAAATGAATGGGGGCCTAATCACCCCTGCAAAAACTAAAGAAAACTCATCCATGGCCTCGGCCTCCGCAAAAAGAGCCAAATCCAAGCTCCGACTTCTAACATGCAGTACTCAGAACTTCGCACCAGTCAGTGTTCCCTAGAACTGGACGTGCACGACAGCCTTTTCGGAGCTTACTTCCCCAATCTCGTAACCCACCGACTCCGTCCTCACTGTCACACATGCATCGGTGTTTGTTACAATGAACGCATGCAAAAAACACCACCACACCAAATCCCATTCCCAAGCAGCTGGCCGCGGTGCAATCGTCGCCAACCACCCGCGTACCACCACATTCAACCCATGAGCTCTAAGTCTCTAACCACGCACTTACACCTCCAGCAACCTCCATATCACATCATCATTGCGATTGCTTGTCCAATGTACGCACACTGACTGTTTATTATTTCAGCGTGCAAGAATTAATTCCTATTCACTACCGAATCTGGCCTGCACCCACCTCAATGACCACTACTTCCTTTCCCTCACTCACTGCAGCCGCTGCCGCTGCCCCTGCCGCGCCGTGCCCACGTCCGCTTGAATGGGCTCGCGTCACCGGCATCGTCTTCTTATTCATGATTAGCTCACTATCTTGCTCACACTCACTCAAACTCCCTCTTTGAATGGGATCCATGGACCCCTCCAGGTTCCTGATTCGTTGGGGATCCTGGATCCCCCTTCTTTCCAATACATGTCCTTACATTTACAGTTGCACCCACGTGATCGTTTCCGCACCCTAGCTAATCGAGGTCGCCACTAGCATTTGCCGGACCAGTTTCCGGTTCAAGACGCGCCTGCCGTGGTGGGCAGGCGGGGACGAAGGGTGACGCGCAGGCCGTGCTTCATGAAGAGGGTGAGCGACAGCTTGTACTCCACGCGG